>RWJK01001661.1:15916-111397 GCA_004335835.1 Scenedesmus sp. ARA3 | reverse complement strand
GCAGCAGCAGCAGCAGCAGCAGCAGCAGCAGCAGCAGCAGCAGCAGCAGCAGCAGCAGCACTAACAACAAGCTGCGGCAGCAGCAGAGCTTTGGTCAGGAAGCTGTGCAGCTATGCCTTGGCACGGGGAAGGCCGCATGACCCGCATTGCTTTGCGGGTACAGGAGACACATGCAAGTCTGTTGTAGGTCACACTCATATGCAAGTCTGTTATACGACACAGAGATGGCCATGAACAGGCGCTGGGCTTCACGTCCTCGCATGCTGCTCACCGCTGATGGAGGTGTTGTGCAGGTCCAGCGTCCTGATGCCCACCATCCTCCTGCAAGCATGCAGCGCGGCCGTTTCAGTATGGCGGAAATATGCACACCATGCACTGTTTCGCCTCAGTGTGCTGCTCGCTGTGCACACCGTACAGTATACCTTGCATCAGCATCTAGCTGTGGGTAGAACGCGACTGCGACCTGTGCAACGTCTACGCAGCTGTTATCTGCACACTGCGGTGCTGTATGTAGTTATCACAGCCACGACTTTTTCCGGCACACTCACGACACATCAGGTAGCGTGCCGTAGAGCAGCGGGTTATCCTGAAGCTCCAAAAGCAGCATCTGGCTGTTGGTTGTCACGTTGCCGGGTATAGTGCCACGCAGGCTGTTATTTCCAAGCCGAATGTTGACCAGGTTGTTGACCGTGCCCATGTAGGGAGACAGCGTGCCACTCAAGCTGCAAGCAGCAGCCAACAGGCGGATATGCAATGTGTAAGCATGGCATGCCTGCTTAGCCAGAGCTAGTGCAGACTGATGTTGACTACAGTTGACCACCATAACCTGGTTGAAGATACTACCACGCACCAGCAATATAGGTTCATACTGCAGTGATTCAACTCGCAACCACGGCGTGATCAGGCCACAGGCATTGCAGTGCTGCTGGCTTTCAAACGGTTGTACGGCTGCTACAAACATGCAAGCACAACCTGCATTTCGTTAGCTATAGCAGCAACAGCACCTGCAGCTGCTGCCGTGCTTGCAAAGAGTACAAACTCACTCATTGTTGGGCAGCTCTAGTGTTGCGAGCTGCGGCAGCCTCCAGAGAGCTTCAGGTATGCTGCTGTTGAACATGTTGTTGGCGGCTCGCAAGCTGATCAGGTTCTGGTTGGTGATGCCAATAGGCAGCGCTCCATAGAAGCGGTTGTCCTGCAAGCATGACCCCAGTTTGCAGCAGCAGGACCTTAGCTGAACGCGGCAACCCAACACAAGCAGTCATGAATGGCAATATGATCCAAAGGCACACACTGTATGGTTGAATGCCCTCCAGTTATCAGGCGCAACATGCAGTATCCGCGGCGGGGGCCTGCAAAGGCCAGCAGGGCCATCAACGCCAATTCCTGCACCACACCACACTTACCATCACAACCACACGCACCTGCACACATACACAATCCTACGCTTGCCTGCCACCACAGCTGCCAAAACAACTGCGCTGCATGCAAAAAAATAACAGCAGCAGGCCTACCTGCACATCAAGCAGCCCCAGGCCTTCGCAGTGCGACATGTTCACTGTGCCTGTGAAGTTGTTGGCCCGCAGGATCAAGCTGTACAGCCGCTCCGGCTCTTTCATGCAGAACAGCCCTGCCAGCGGCTGTGTGGAGCCTGCTGGGTTTGAGAGGCTGTTGAAGCTGGCATAGAAGTGCTCCAATTTTGCAAGCTCTGAGATCTCCTTTGGGATAGAGCCCGTCAAGCCTGCGATGGCGTAACATAATGCACACCGCAGTAAGACTGGCACGGCACATCATGCGCTTTGTTTTCCTGCGTTCTGCGACTCCATTGTATATGCGTGTGCGGCTGCAGATCTCTGCAACATGTCGGTCAATCATACGCGATGGCCAGCACCACCCGCAGTTGCAAAGGCAACCACACGGCCCGCAGCACTCACGGTTCAGGTTGAAGTTCAGGCTGCGCATGTGCGTCAACTTCCCAATGCTCCTGGGGATGCTGCCAGTGATCGCATTGCTGCTCAGGTCGATAGAGCGCAGGCCGTAGTCTGACAGCTGCTCCCAAGCATCAATTACTGGCTTGCTCAAGCTGCCAGACAAGTTCCAGCCTCGCATAGCGAGGTGGTGCACTGCTGCTGGCATGCCATCCGAGCAGCCGAAAGGGTCGTCATGTTCCAGGAAGCTGCCACTGTCCTCTGAGCAGCAGTACACGCCTGGCCAGCAGCAGTAGGACGGCAGGCTCACCTGTGCAGGGCGGCACAAGGGGGCAACAGCAGACAGTTGGCGAGGTGGTGACGCAAGTGTTGCACTGCCAGTCACGCTGCTACAAGTGCCGAACCATTGATGGCTGATGGTTCAAGTGCATTTGCTCCTGCTGCTGTGAGAATTGCCACGGCTGCTGCGCGGGCTGTATGACACGGGCAACCAGCAGCTGTTGTCGGCAACCAACTGGATGCGTGTGCTGACACTCTTGCTGTGCCAGCGTTGGATGCGCTGCTGCTGCTGCTGCGGCTGCTGCTGTTGAGGTCACAAACGAACAAGAACCAGCTCAAATTTGTTGGGTCTTGGCTGTGTCAACTGCAGCAGCAATGACTGCGTGCAGTGCTGACGCTGCCTTGCACCATGCTCACCGGGGCGCCTGACTTGGTGCTGTGGTTGATGCATGTCTGACACATGCTGCCAGGCTTCACCCCGGACCATGGTGGTGGCTCTGGGGACCCCGACAGATCACCATAGAGGCCTATCAGGGCATTGCCTAGGGTCTTGAAGCATGTCTGGTTGCACTTGCTGCTGCTTTGCACTCCTGAGTCCGGGCAGTCGTACAACTGTTGTAGTCCCGCGGCTTCATTGGACCGGAGAACCGCAAACACAAGCAGCAAGACCCACAGCTGCTGCGCCATTGGTTTATCCGGGAGTGCAGCACTCGGCAGCAGGCTGCATCGTCATATTTGCTGGCTGTCAGCGCTCAATGGCCCCCGATCATGTTTTTAATGATGTACTTAAGCAGTTGATGGCGTTTTCTGCTATGCTGCTGCGCGGAATGCTGCACGTCTCCTGTGCTGTTCACAACGGAGCGGTGCCGTGACGGAGCAAAAATCCAACTGTAGATTGACAGATTATAAGCTTTACTTCGGTAAGCGATAGATGCCGTCGTTGGCGCAGCTGCCTAATGCCACATGGATTTGTCACCAGCCTGGCAGGGCTTGACCATCCAGGTCACCCCCCTCTGACAGGGGATGACCTGGAGCCGATCCCCGGCCAGCGACTGCTATGCAACTTTCTGTTGCCCAGCTGCGATGAATCTGTGCGTGAACGTTTCTGTTGGACCCAGCTCAAGCTGTGCTGGCATGCAGGGGTCCTGCTGGCTGGTGTGTAGCTGCGGGACACGCGACAGGTGGACAGCGCATGAGTCATGCATGCACTGCTGGCAGCATGTTAATATAGAGTTTTAGGCATGTGCATAAGGAGTTGCAAGAGCACATTCTGCACAAGCATGTGTTGCTGACATCTGCTTTACATGCTAAAACACTCTGAAAACTCCATATAAAGAAAGTTGCCGATCCATGTTAACACCAACTACTTCCGTCCAACCGACCTGCTTGGTGTGCACGCGCTTTGAACATGATACTCAGTATCGACAGGCTGTCGACGGCACTCAGGCTAGCCCTGCGCCGCCGGCGGCGCTCAGAGATATGACACAGCGGCAACCAGCTGGAACCTTTACATGGGCGCAGTACCATGCAGGTAGCAGTTACACTCGCAGGACAGCACGCTGTGCGCACAGGGAACATGTTAGGCGCAGGACGCATCAGCAGCCCCAAACAGCCGTCACCACCACACAAGACGTCTAAGGCGGCAACAGAGGGGCCGCATGCGTGTATGCTGCCGTCAGCATGCAACTGCCAGCCGCGCATGCAGAGCAGAGCGCCTCCAAAAGTAGCCCACCTGAGGATGCACATCAAACGTGCCCCACACAGCTCTGCAAACTCCCTGTCAACAGCTGACCATGCTGACACTGGCACAACCTGCATACCAGATGACAGCGCGCAGGCAGTGCCACAACTGCCCTGCAATCCACCAGTCAGAGCCCAGTACGTATGCATGGGCCTGCAGCTGGCCGGTACACACGCTATGCCACGGAGCCTAAACACGAATATTGTTACAGACACAAACACTTGCCGTGCACACTTCTTCAGCACTCAATGCTCCCCAAATGGTTTGTTGTGTGCTGTGTAACCGCCCCCCCCAGCTGCCCCATGCTTGGGCAGAACCTACTGCGCATGCAAACCATCCACCTTGCCACCAACATAGTGCTCCACCCCTGCCATCACATTGCCAGCCACCACATACAGATGCCTGCTGCTGCCTCCATTACACACAGGCAGAGCAGCTGCTAGCGCTGCAACCGCCAAACAAAGCGCACGATCTGCAGAGAGATGGCTGAAACCTACCAGCAGGTCAATCCAAACGCCAGCCAGCAGCCCCAACCTGCCCATGCAGGAAAGCCTTGGAACCCTCAACCCTCGAACCATCCACCGCCCGCCGCCGCAGCCCGCCGCTACTGCATCTGGATGTTGTCGCACGCGTACAGCGCCTGGCGCGCATAGAACTGCACATCCGCATCTCCATCCTCACTGAGCTCTGCCAGGCATGGCTTGATTGTCTGACTCACCACACTGGCATCCACCAGCGGCGCCACGCGCTCCAGCACCTTGGCCACATTGAACTTCACATTCGGCACGCGGTCCTTGGCACATGACACCAGCACTGGCAGCATGCTGGACACGAAGACCTCCTGAGAGACAAAGCTGGCCAGGCTGCTGATGGCGACCAGCACCGTCATGCGGTATAGGTAGTGCGGGTTCTTGATCATGCCCAGCACCTGCGGCACCAGGTGCTCCTTGGCCCACTCGGGGCCAAACTCCTGCGATACACCAGCAGCAGCAGCACAGAGGCAACACAGCATGGGGAGGTATGTTAGCGTGATCATGTGAATGTTTACGCTATACAGGAGAAGCAAGAGCTCTGCGCAGATGCTGTGCAGTGCAATCATGGCTGTTGTTGTACAGGTGCCAGGCGAGCCTGCTATACTCTGCTGCCGAGGAATCTGTGCAGCGACTGCCAGATGAAGCTGGCCCCCTGCTGTGCTGGCAAGCTGCTGCGCCGCCGTACCTGTGCGATTTTCTGCAGCGTCTTGGTGGCTGCCTCCCTGATGCTGGCCACCTGGTCCTCCAGCCAGCGCATGCACTGCGGGCCCAGCTTCTCCTGCAAGCCGCAGCGTCCAAAGTCAACATCAGAACATTGGAATACAGCAGGTGCTCACATGCTTGCAAGGCAGCAAGGTTTGCAACGCTGTACCACACCCACCACCCATGCACAGCCGGCAAGTCGTCATCTGACACTGCAGGTGGACAATAGCACTACTCGATATCGTTATGAATTTTCCTGCAAGAACCAAACACGCGCGCACCTGGAAGAACTCTGCGCCCAGCTGGTTGGCCAGCAGCGGGATGTGCTCCAGGATGGCCAGCCGCACGCGCCAGTGCTTGTCCTCAGCCAGCTCCTCGATGGCAGGCAGCAGGCTCTGCGCCAGCAGCTCGATGCCAATCACCTGGTTCACCTGCGGGGGGCAAGGACACATGCCATGACAGAACCCACATTTGAGCCAGTGTTACAATTACTCTGTCCCTGCAGTCCAACATGCTGCGCATGCACTGCCACAGCTGATGCACCAGTTGCTGCTGAAGCATGGGCTGCACACACCCCTGCCCCGCCCTGCTGGAACCCGGCAACGTCGGCTCTGCTGACTGTCGCGTCTATCAAGCCCACGATTGTATGTACGGCCACCCTGCTGCCACTGCTGCTGCTGCTGCTGCGCCGCACCTGGTCCAGCTTGCTGATGACGTTGAGCCGCACATCAGGGTAGGGGTCGCGCAGCAGGTTGAGGAACACAGGCACCAGGTGCTCGATGGTCGGCTGCTTGCCCAGCTGCGGCGCCAGCTCCATGACCACGCCTGCCAGCGCCGCGCGCACAAACTGGCTGCTGTCGTTGGCCAGCTCCTTCACACGCGGCACCACCTGATGGCAGCGGCAACAACACCGGCAACACATATGTGTTTGCGGCCAGCAGGCCCATAGTGCAGGCTATTCTTACGAGCAAGCAAGACCAACGATGCTGCTCTGTACCCAGCACTCTTTGAGGACGACAGATGCAGGAGCTGCGTATCAAAAGCATGATTCCTGCAAGCAGCCGCATCCAGGTGCTGAGGCCACAGAAGCTGCTGCTGAACACACCCGCTGAAGATCCTTTACAAGCTCCGGAACAGCTGGCAGGTGCCTACCTGTGACACTATCAGCGGCGGCGTCAGCATTCTGCTGAACGCGGAGACCTTGCCGGCTGCTGCGATGCGCACTTCTGCCTCGCTGTCCTCCAGCAGCCTGATGTATGCAGGCACCAGCTCAGCGCGGGTCATTTCTGGGCCCAGCGCCTCGCACAGCGGCACCATCTGCGCTGCTACGTTGTAGCGTACACGCCACGACTTATCCTGCAAGCAACACCGTGGTGAAACATACAACACAATGGGCAAACAGCAGACGACTGCTGTCTGAAGCATCTGCACAACAAGTGGCAGCTGAAGGTCCGGTGCTGCACAACTACTCATGCATTTGCTGAGTCATTCATGACTGCAGGGTAGCGAAGCACAGCCCTCAGATATGTCAATGTGGCTGGCTCACCTGTGCAAACTTCTGCACGACAGGCAGCAGGCTCGCGCTGCAGTCGTCCTTGCTCAGTGCTGCTGCAAACGCGCCGCAGCTCTCCACAGCCAGCAGCCGCACAGAGTCTTGGTCTGCATAAGAACCAACAACACACGTTGAGCGACTCAATTGCAGTATTGAAGCGTGGTGAGCCGCCCATGAGAGTGCTATAACGTACAAAGAGCTTGCGATGTTCGGCTGCACAACAGCCGCATCCTGCTGCATACAGCTGGCAATCAGCTACATTCCCGACCACTCAGATGCTGCTGCACGAGCACCATCTGCATGCGCTGCACAGCACACCAAACAACTATGTTGTACAGTGTGCTCCGCCACGCAGCGCTGGAAACTGCTGCACACCACATCATTGCAACCTACGCACCGTCTGATGTCAGGTCTGTGAATAGCGGCAGCAGGTCCCTGCTGACTGCGTCGCGATCCAGCACTGCAGCAAACGGCCCCAGCTTCTGTGCTGCTGCGCGCCGCACCATGGGCGTCTCGTCATGGCAGAGCTGCGTGTAAAGCTGCCGCAGCTCTGTCTGCTGTGCTGCTGTCGAACGCGTGTACGCAACTGCAAAGAGACCACATGCTGACACGCGGGAGGTGAACCACTCGCCTTGGGACAGCCGCTGCAGACAAAGAGTGCAAAGCACGTGTATGAGTAGGCAATGTTTTGGTTACATGAAAAACACTGCGGTTGGGTCGATCACGGTGGGGGCCATTCAGCAATGCTGGGTGAGAAGCTGACACTAATGCTGACTGTAAACTGATGTACACACTGCATACATACAACCTGCAGGAAAGCTGCAACATCACCGCTGCATCTGCTGTGCTCCACAGCATACAATAACAAACTGAGCATCTCATGTGCTGAAGTGCACATGTGCCAAACAGCGCAGCAATGCGCAACCGCCTGCTGCTGCGCCGCCATTCCCAGATCAGCTGGCGTGTGCGACTGTCGGTGCTTGCTGCAAGTCTTACCTTGATCAGTGGAAGGAAATGCTCCCCTATGCTGCTGTTGGGCAGCTGCTCAGCCACTTTGCAGAGGGACTCTACTGCCTTGTCCCTGACTACTGTCTCCTCCACCTGGGACAGCTGCTCAAGTGGCTGCAGCAGCGTGTGGCCAAATGAAGGACCACCCACGTAGGGCACAAACTTGCCCAGCTCCTCTGACATGGCCAGCAGCACTTCGTCCTCATCGTCGTTGTTTTCAATGAGGAAAGGCAGCAGCTCGCTTCTCGTCCGCTCCTCGCCCAACGCCAAAGCAATCGTGCCCAGGCGCTGGATTGAGTTCAGACGGCGTAGAGCGTCATCATTCTTCAGCTCATCTCTGCAAGAACCGATACAGTTGCTTTCAGTGCACCTGACAGGGGCGTCCAGCGCACCAGCGCAACCGTTCCTCCGTGTGCTGCCATCACAAGCACGCTCTTATATAGATCCACATTTCTGAATGACAACTGCCGCTGCTGTGTCGCCCTTACATGAGTATGGCTATAGGTAAGTACTGGTCGTCACCAGCGTTGTTGGCCATTAGGCCTAAATATGTTTTCAAGCTATTTCTTCACTCTGCAGAAAACCAGCAGGCCGATCGTGCAGAGCAACACCAGTTCAACAAGCAGAAAACGACCCCTGGCTGCCAGCCTCGACAGGTTAACGTTAGTCAAACAATAACTACTGCACAAAGGCAAGCTATTCAAAGTCGTGTGTCGGGCACTTTCTTGAATTGACCTTGTTACCTGGGGTGCAGCAGTGCAGGGTCCAGGGCTAGGTGGTCTCCTGGAGCTTCAAGTCAGGCATTAATAGCACGCCATGTGTTTCGTTATCACTTTGAAACATTCAAAGATCTCTAGGGCAGGGACAGCTGAGCCACTCAAACCCATAGCCTGCAAGCCTGTAATTTCCTGGGCATCAGCACCATGCAAGCACTGCCAGCCAACAGCCACTGCTGTTTATTACTCTGTCAGCTGTAGCAAGCGCAAGTGTCATTGATGTCATGTACATGGACCCTTACACAAATACAACAGCAAGTGTTGGAGCCCTGCAGTGATGTTGGGCTGGCGCAGCCATCCACTCAGGGTGTTGACTGGCAGCAGCAGCAGCAGCAGCAGCAGCAGCAGCTGCAGCAGCTGCTGCAGCAGGCTGTTGCGGCCTTGTTTGATTCTGCAGCACGGTGCCAGGGCTTCAAGCAGAACAGCAGTCAAGTGTCAGGCAGCAGCAAGTGGGTATGACGGTCGCAGTTGTGCTGCTGGCTTCGTCTGCACCACCGCCCCAGCAAGCTATGCATCAGCGCAACTGGACACTGAACCCCAATCAGCAGTTGCCGCAGGATGCCTCCTAGACACATTGCTGCCACGTACTGACACCGCGCAGATAGGTTTACCTACGTCATGCTGAGCGCGTGTATTCTGTTTACCATCTTGCAATGCGCCTAACAACTGCGTTGCACGTGCCATTCCTGCAAACACAGAGTGCCTGTACACATTGCTGGGAGTGGAGGCCACAGCATCAGCAGATGAAATCAAGGTAGCCTACCGCAAGCTGGCCCTCAGGCTGCACCCTGACGTAAATCCTGCGGTAAGTGAGATCGCGCACAAAGCAGTGGCAGCAAGTGCAGATGAAGCTGCAGCAACATGTGCTGCGTGACCTGAATGTGCATGTCATGTTCTGTCAGGTGCACATTTGCAATGATGCAGGCATGAGCAGCAGCCGTGTAATAGTGTGACAGAACACAGGCCTTTAATAGCAGCACACACAGCACACACATCGACTTGCATGTTTTCCTGCTGTGCTGTGCCTGCCTGCTGTGCCTGCTGCGCCCTCGCCTGCAGCCTGATGCTGCAGATGCCTTCAAGACAGCCAAGGAGGCATATGAGGTGCTGAGCGACCCACAGCAGCGGCAGCAGTACAACCAGCAGCGCACACGCCAGGTGACTGTCTCCCTGTGCAGTAGCAGCAGCAGCAGCAGCAGCTTGCAGGGGCAACCTTGTATCCAGCGGCGCATGCATATGCTTGCAGTGGGATGTAAGGCACAACGTCACTGTCTATGCTGCATATCCTACACAGTGCATGTCATGCAGTGGTCGGCACATGCTTAGCAAGGGCGTTTAGTACTGCTGAGCATCGTCAGTGACGCCACGAAGCATTGTGACTTGCTTGTGTTTGTGCAGGCCCGCAGCCGCATGCACAGCTCGTACAGTGCCAGCAGCAGTGCCAGCAGCAGCCAGGGCACCAGCAGCGGCAGAGGGCGCTACCGCCCCGCTTACGATGACGTCATTTACGAGTACATGTCTGCTGAGGAAGTGTTCAGTGAAAATGAAGCGGACCCTGCAGACATGCCAGGCTTTTACGGCTGGTACAGCAAGTCGGGCTCGTGGCAAAGCAGCGAGCAAGCCAACAGAAAGAAGCAGCGTGCACGGCAAGAACAGCAGCAGCAGCAGCAGCAGCAGCAGCAGCAGTGGCGGCGGCAGCAAGATGCAGCCGCTGTTGAGGCACTGATGTCTCAGCTTGACCGTGAGACGAGGGGCATCATTGCTCAGGTGCTGGGCCAGCAACTGGAGCGCATGGACAGCCTAGAGGTGAGCAGCAGCTGGCTGGGTGATGGTGCTGGGAGCTGCGCCTGCCGGTCACGCCACTATGTCAACACTAGGAGAATGCTTACATGCAGATGCAACGGCTATGTCAACATCAGCAGCTGCAGCATCGAGCGCCGACTGAGTGGAACGTTACCTTGGACCTCCACCTGTGACAGGCTGTGCTACGCTGCACACAAGCAGGTCCCTGCCACACAAGCACTGCTGTTGGCACTGCATTTCTTTGGCAAACAGCCAGCGTGCAAGCACCTTGGGGTCCAGCCTGGTAGTGAGATGTGCTTGTGCCATTTCCCCAACAAAATGCGCAAGCAGTAACACTCTGTGTGGCTTTTCTTGTATGCATCAGGAGCTGATGGAGCTGATTGCGGCGCTAGAGGTGCTGCGGGCTCAAGGCATAAGGCCTGACCCACACATGTTTGCAAAGGGAGCGGCAGCCACAACTGGCAGCAGCAGCAGCAGCAGCAGCAGCAGCAGCAGCAGCAGCAAGAGCAGAGGCAGAACCACTGCAAGCAGCAGCACCAGCAGCTGGAGCAGAGACACATTCAGAAATAGCAGCAGCAGCAGCAGCAGCAGTGGCAGCAGCAGTACAGCAGGCAGAAGCACTGCTTCTACTGGCAGCAGCAGAAGCAGGCAAGCAAGCCAACAAACAGGCAGCCAGGCAGGCAACGCCAGGAAGCAGGCAAGGTGCGACAATCAGCTGTTTAGGAGCCGATGAGCTGCTTGTTGACACTTGTGCCTAGTTGAAATGCCACTGTAATCGCATACAGCATCTGTGCTTTGGATGCTGCATATGGTGGCTGCAGCTGGGCATGTGCGCCTGGCACATGCAGCACTTGCTGTGCTGAAAAGCTGCGACATGCAGCACTTGCTGTGCTGAAAAGCTGCGACATGCAGCACAAGTGCACACGTGCACAGCATGCGCGCTCGTTTGTGCTGCAGCTGTCACATGCTGCCGCGAATGCAGCAGTCGACACAGGCACAGACAATGTTACGCTGTGCTGATAACCGTGTCTCCTTCTTCCCTGCAGGCAAACCCAAGCCGGCAGCGGTAGTAGTGGTCGGAGCACCACCGGCAGCCGCAGGCGTGCAACCGCCAGCAGCAGCAACAGCAGGAGCAGCAGCCGCAGCCGCAGCCGCAGCAGCAGCAGCAAGCTGCCGCCGTTTGATGAGATGAGCTTTGCTGAGCTGCTGGCAGCAATGGAGGATGCAGCGCACCCTGCAACAGCAGCAGCAGCGCGGGCGTGGGCCGCCAGCTATGCAGCCATGCCTGGTGCCAACCCCCTGCTAGCTGCTGATCTGGAGGCGTTACTCACTCTGGACTTCCTAGCTGAAGATTGGGGCTCTGCCATGGGCATTGGTGCAGATGCAGGAGAGGAGTGGGGTAGCGGCCCAGCATATTGCGGTGGCGCCAGTAGTAGCAGCAAGAGCAGCAGCAGTAGGAGGGGAGCAGCGAAGGGCTGGACAGATGTAGAGGAAGCAAATGCTCGCATTGCTGCAGATGCTGAGCGGCGCAAGTACCGTGCAAAGGTAGGGTCAGCTGGGGACTATGTGACATATAGCAGCAGCGTAGACGACGACGACAGTGATGACGAAGACAGCAGTGATGGGCCTGGCGTGCTGGAAGAGGTGGGGGGATGGATAGACTTGGATGACCTGATTGAGCGTGCTGATGCAGCGTACTGGGTGGAGTTTGACAGTGATGACGATGACTAGAATGACAATGGCGGCTGCCTGTGTATAGTACATTGTATATGCTTGTATCACAACATGTTCAACAAGTAGTGCGTGCCTCAGGGGTGGGAGGGTCTAATTTGCCATGGTGGCATCATGTCATGATGGGTGGCCCCCGGGGGTTGGACCAACCAGGTGAAAGTTGGGCGGCGGCAGCGGCAGCAGCAGCAGTTGTTGTGCTTTGGAATTTTGCTCATGCTCTGGCTGTGGCTTCATATGTAGTCTGTGAGCACTTCTGGTCCACACGGACAAGGCAGCAGCTGATTTCTGTCAATGGCTATTTGAATGTACTTGCGCAGGAGGTCGATGCTGCCAGCGTTGCCGGTGACGTTTAATCCGGCCACATGTTACATTTCAAGCTTTTAAATGTCCATTGCGGTCGTTAGCAGCTTCCGCGCCGTTCTGAGCAACAATAATAATCGGGGTAACAATGCTGCACCCTTTCAATCCCTCAAGTGCCATGTCAAGCTTGTGATGGCAAGGCGTTGACATCAGTGTACTATTTCAAGATGCGACAGGCTATCTGCCACGCTGTTGTCAACCATAGGTTGCATCTCGGCACAATGCTCTTGCGAATGGCTGTCTTCACACGACGATGCAATGATGTTAATGATAAAAGCATGTTTTGCTGACGTGCGGAGTCGAAAGAGGGTATGAACAGCAACAATCAGCCAGCAGCAGCAAACTCAGGTTGTGCTGCTGAGCACGCGCAGTACCACCCGTCAGCTACATATACTCCTGTCAAACAAAACAGGAGCTATTTGGAAGGCGCGCAGCTGGGCTCCTGCCCCTATGGGTCACCAGTCAGTGGCCTTTGTTCCAGCGCTGCAGGCAACCACCAGCCCAACAGCCCTGTGCCTGCAAGCAGCTCCCAGCCCAGCAGCGCAGGCTTTGGACGGCAATGGACTGGCAGCTCCTCTGTCAGGACCGGGCCGCTGCAGCAGCTGCAACAGCATCGGCTAGCAGCGGCAAGCCCTAGCTATAAGCAGGGTCAGCAGCAGCACCCGCAGCAGCCTGCTGCTTCTCCCATGTCATGGCAGCCAGGTACAAACACACTCACCAGCAGCACACACAGCATGCCTGAACTATGGCAGGGCTCGCTGGCACCTCACCAGCCAGCTGGCATGGTGCAGCACCCAGCAGACTGCAGGCAGTCGCGTGACCAGAGTGCCAGCAGTTACACCAGTCAGCAACAGCAGCAACAGCAGCTGTCGTCATCAATGCCGCTGTTCCCACCTGCCGACAGGCAGCAGCAGTGCCTGCAGCTGCACCCACAGCAACAGCAACAGCATCAGCATGCCAGCAGTTCCTGGGAAACAAAGCACGTGCAGCTGCAGGACCAGCAGCACCAGCAGCAGCAGCCATATCGGCCTGCAAGCACCAGCGGCGCAGATGACAGAGCAGCACCGCCTCAGCAGGGTGGCGTGCAGCGTGTGCCGAAGGATGTGCTGCTGTCGCCGCTGCTGCCGTCTGCTGACGAGTCAAAGCTGCTGGAGAGGCTCAGCCAGCTGCGGGTGGCACTGGATGAGCAGCAGCGCCTGGCAGCCAGCTGGGAGCAGCAGGTGAAGCGGTTTGCTTGTACACAAGTTGTGTCTTGGACATACACAGTATGCTACGCAGGGCTGTGAGAACAGCAAGTTCCTGTGATGCTTGGCAGCTGTATGTTGCCGAGCACGCATTTGGCAGGAGGTGCATGGCAGCCACGTGCTCTGTGTTGCTGGTGCCAGTTGTCTGGCGCCTGCTTCTGCACTGGCTCTGGTTGAAGCTGCTATGGCAGGATGAGAGAATTCTCATATCAACTCTGCCAACACGTACTGCAAAGCAATCCAGCCAAGCGAACCACTGCATCTACGTCCATGTGTTTTGTCTCCTGACCCTGCCACCACTCACTCTGCACATGCAGGCAGTGACGCTGCAGCAGGCAGCGTCAGAGTCGCAGCAGGACAGCCTCACCCTGCGAGGACAGCTGGCATCCCTGCAGCAGAACATACACCTGCTGGGAGGCAACCTGCAGGGCCGCCTGTCGCTGGTGCAGGGCGCGGTGCTGTCGCAGATGCAGCAGCAGCTCAGCGACAAAGATGCTGCGCTAGCGGCCGGCCAGGGGCAGCTTGGGGCCATTCAGGCGCAGCTGGAGCGGCTGAGTGCTGGCTTTGAGGCCAAGCTGGCAGCTGAGCAGGCAGAGCGGCAGCGGCTAGGCGCTGAAGCTGCGCAGGCGCGGCTACTGTGTATGGCGCGGGGCCGGCAGCTGGGGCAGCTGCAGCAGGAGCTGGCGGCCGCGCAGGCCGCCGCGTCGCAGCAGCAGTCCAGCACGGCGGCTGCGGCGGGCGTGCAGCAGCAGCAGCTGGAGTCGCTGCAGGGGCGCTTGCAGGACGCGCAGCAGCAGCTGGCGGCTGCGCAGCGCGCTGCTGCGGAGGCTGTGCAGCAGGCTGCTGCTGCGGAGGGCGGCAAAGAGGGGCTGCGGCAGCAGGTTGAGGAGCTGAACGGGGTGCTGGCTGAGCGTCAGCTGCAGGTGGAGTGGCTGGAGGGCAAGGTGGCTGACCTGGAGGACAGCGACATCAGCCACCAGGTGGGGTTTTGGATTGGGGATTGATGTGGGGATCAAATTTTATGTGTACGGGATTGGACTTGCAGACGTTGTTTAGTGTGATACAGTCTGTACACAGTCTGACTTGGAGGACAACGACATCAGCCACCAGGTCGGGGGAGATAAGCCGACAGAGGATCACTGCTTGCAACAATAGCATAATGCAGAAGCACACTTTGCATCAGCTGCTTGCAGGAACGGCGTGGTGGGTTTGCCATATGGCTCTGTGGCATTGTTATGTTTGATTTGTGCTCATACAGCGAGGCCACTGGCTGCTGCTGCTGTGCGTTTGCAGATGAAGCGCCACTCTGCGGAGGTGTCACGCATCCAAGCTGCTGCAGCATCCGAGCGCCAAGCTCTGGAGCAGCAGCTGGCTGCAGCGCAGCGGCAGCTGCGGCAGCTGCAGCAGGCTGAAGGCGAGCGACAGCGGCAGCTGGAGCAGCTGGCAGAGACCCGCGCACAGCTGCAGCAGCAGCTGGAAGAGCAGCAAACTGAAGCCGAGGCGCGGCTGCAGGAGCTGCAGCAGCAGCTGGAGCAGGCTGACGCTGAGGTGCAGCAGCTGCAGGCAGAGCTTGAGGCTGCTGACCTGCAGCTGCAGCAGCAGCAGCTTGAGCAGTTTGAGGCAGAGTCAGCATCTGCAGCAGCCGGGATGGCTGCCGCTGAGGATGCTGCTGCTGCTGCTGCTGCTGCTGCTGGCAGTGCTGCTGC
The DNA here is from genome assembly GCA_004335835.1 of Scenedesmus sp. ARA3. Classification (NCBI taxonomy): domain Eukaryota; kingdom Viridiplantae; phylum Chlorophyta; class Chlorophyceae; order Sphaeropleales; family Scenedesmaceae; genus Scenedesmus; species Scenedesmus sp. ARA3. The sequence goes on along the minus strand of RWJK01001661.1, from coordinate 96,037 downwards.
AGCAGCAGGCGACGGGCCAGCCAGTGATGATGATGACGCAGCTCCCAGCGAAGCAGCAAGCGATGCTGCTGCAGCAGCTGAGCATGCGCTGCGTGCGGAGCTGGGCATCGCAAATGCTGAGGTCGCTCGCCTGCGGCATGAGCTGGACGTAGCGTTGGTGTCTGTGCGGCAGGAGAGGCAGCTCACTGGCCAGGAGATCATGCGGCTGCAATGTGAGCTGTCAGATGCTGCTGAGGCAGCTGCATCAGCGTATGGCGGTGCGAGTGGAGGCTCTGCAGCAGCGGCTGCTGCTGCTGCTGGCGAGCCGGAGGTTACCTCACGCTGCCTGCAGGGCGGGGACAGCAGCGGCATCAGCTGGCGCTCCGTACATGACAATCCGGCCTTTGAGCAGCAGCGGGGTGTCCAGGCCAGCGCTGCAGCAGCAGCAGCAGCTGTTGCTGAGGGTGATGCTGGTGGGTACGGCAGCTGTGCAGCTGAGGGCCTTGCTGCTGCTGGTGCTGATAACCGCAAGGCGCGCAGCGCTGATGTGCTGCAGTATGAGGCGAGGCTTCAGGACCAGGCTGACACCATACTGAGCCTCCAGCAGCAGCTGAAGCAGCAGCAGCAGCTGCTGGCGGCGCTGCAGCGGCCAACGGCTAATGAGCGGCGGGTGAGTGCCGGCGCATGTAGGGTGCTTGCAGGGTGTTTGCAGGTTCCTGCGTATCAGCAGATCAGCTGGGTAGCAGTGTCGTAGCTGCTGCGTAGTGTCGTCGCCTTCCAAGACTCTCCTTGACAAGCGTCAATATGCCCTTCGTTTGCGCGTCAGAGCTATTACTCAACGTTCACGTGTGTGTTGTGCTTGGTGCCCCCGCAGGTGCATGACAGTGCTGCCAGCAGGTCTGGCTGGGTGCACATGCTCGACCTGGATGAGGAGCCACAGCAGCAGCAGCAGCAGCAGCAGCAGCATCAGTGGGCTGCGGCAGGCCCTGCTGCAGGTGTGCCGTTAGCAGACGGCTGCACGGATGCTGCAGTGCAGACAGACGGCCAGCCAACAGAGTCTGCAGGCTCCACCGCAGCAGCAGCTGCTGCAGCAGGTGCAAGCGCTGCAGCTGGTGATGAGGATGATGCGCTGTCCCCGCAGGCGCAGCAGCTGCGCAGCAGCCGGCAGGGGCTGGCTGGTGCTGGCTCGTGGTGTGAGGGTGCTGCTGGCAGCGCGCTGCTGTCTGCTGCTCGGCAGGAGATCATGAGGCTGCAAGAGCTGAACCAGCAGCTGCTGCAGTCGCATGCTCAAGGTGGGATGAGATACAGGGGATATGTATTTGTTTTATGTGCGCCTCATGCAGCTGGGGTTGACAGGGGAGGTGCTTTGTAATTTCAAGTGCGGTCACAGAGAGGGGTCATGCGGCAGCAGTGCGTGTGCATCTGCCTGCACATTCATGGCAAGGCAAGGCACATGTTTCAATCCTCCGGTTGATTGTTGAGCACGTTGCTTGTATCGGAACGTGCAAGCAGGATCATCCGGTATGGCTATAACATACACAGCACACTGACCCGCCTCTACCTGTCTTGTCCTTGCATGTGCGAGACAACAGAGCTGAAGTCCTCTGTGAGCCTGGATGCAGCCAGGCGGGCAGTCAGCGAGGCGAAGGCCCACACCAAGGCCAAGGCAGCGGCACTGCTGCAGGCCAGCAGCGCCGGCTGGGCTGACAAGCTCAGCGCTGCAAAGGCTGACAGGGCAGCACTACAGGCGCAGCTGGAGCATCTGCAGCAGCAGCACCAGCAGGTGAGGCTCCATCTGCATCTCTACGTTTGTCTGATTAGAAAGGATTATGGATTTAAAAAAGAAAGACTGCAGACTCCATGTCTGGCACTTAATGTCTGTATTCTGGAAGCTGTACGCAGTGCCCGGCTTGCTCAAGCACAGCACCGACACACTTGCGCTGTTGCGTTTGTCTGTTGCAGGTGTCTGCTGACTGCCAGCACTACCACACAGCTGTGTCTGACCTGCGGCTGCAGCTGGCGGCTGCGCAGCAGCGCTGCCAGCAACTGGAGCAGCAGCTGGCAAGCCTGATGAATAGCCACGCGCAGGAGCTGGAACAGGTGCGTGTGATTTGGCAAATGCGGCAAAAAATGCTGCAGTCTGATAATGTAGTTCGAAGGCAGCTGGGGGGTTGCGCAGCTGCATGTGTTTGCTGCTGTCATTGGCTTGCGTGTGCGCTTGATTGTGTGGTGCCTGTAGTCTGCCCAACACCTGTGGCGAGCAACACAGTAGCAGCAGGTTAAGACGGCGAATCTTAAATCACCTCCGCTAACCCTGCTGCCAGCACACATGCCCGCAAGCACACTTCTGGCTGCACTTCTGTCTCTTGTCTTTATGGTTGACATGCTTGTGCTGCTGTAGGTGCGCATGGATGCTGAGGCAGATGCGGCTGCTGCCATGCTGGATGCTGGCGCAGCAGCAGCACGCAAGAGCATGCAGCAGGAGCGGGAGCAGCGGCAGCGGCAGCGGCACCAGGAGGTGCAGGCAGAGGTGCAGCCGCAGCTGCAGGACGCTGCAGTGCAGACTGAGCAGCAGCAGCAGCAGCAGGAGCAACACAGTGCTCCTGGGGGTCATCAGCGCGTAACAGCTGCAGCAGTGGCAGCAGCAGACCCTGATGCTTTTGCGTCGGACACGAGTAGTCAAACAGCTTCACAGCAGCAGCAGCAGCAGCAGCAGCAGCAGGGCTGCTCTGCCACAGCTGAGAGGCCCAGCACACCCCAGCCTGCGCCCTCTGCACCTGCTGCATCAGCAGATGCAGCAGCAGAGCAAGATGCTGCCGCAGCTGCTGCAGCAACAGCAGATACCGAGCCTGCTGCTGCTACTCCCGCACGTGCCTTCATCCACAGCTGGCAGGCAGCGGCCGCTGGTGATGATGACGACATGTGCCGCATGTCATCCGCAAGTGACACGCCAGCGTCTGTCGGCGGCAGGGCGCACAGCAACAGCAGCAGGATGCTGCACGGTCTGCCGCACCATGCTGCTGGTGCTGCTGCTGCTGCCACCTCGCCTGGTAGCGCTAGCACAGCAGCAACAGAGTACGGCGACTGTGGCAGCACATCTGCCAGCGATGAGGGGCCTAGCAGTGTGCCACGCCCTGACAGTGCTTGCACAACTGCAGGTCTGCCAGAGCTCACTACTGCTGCTAGCCCAATTGCGCCTGGCACTCGGCTGCAGCAGCAGCAGCTCAGGCATGCGCGGTTGTTATCAAACACACCCGAGCAGCAGCAGCAGCAGCAGGGTGTCGGTGCAGCAGCCGCAGCACAGCAGCAGCAGCTGCAGGAGCCTGGCCGTCAGGACTCAAATGCAGCGCAGATGAGTGACTGGCATGTTGAGCTGCTGCAGCAGCAGGCCCAGCTGGACCTGCTCAAGCTGCGGCTGAGTCAGCAGCAGCGGCAGACGCGCCTGCACAACCTCGGCAGCGGCATAGGCAGCGGCAGGCAGCAGCAGTCGCCGGTGCCAAGCGGCAACAGCAGCGTGCTAGCTGGGCGCAGCAACCTGGGTTTTGAGGTGACAGGGGCAGGTGCGGCAGCCAGCGGGGTGAGCAGCGCTGCAGCAGGTGGCGGCAGCAGGGGCGGCGCGGCACTGGCCGCAGCTGCTAATGGTGCTGGCAACGCTGCCGCAGCAGCGTGGCAGCTGCAGGACTCCCTGCTGGTGCCCGCTGCTGGCGGCAGCAGCCCGTTGACGCTGCAGCAGCGGCGGCAGCAGCAGCAGCAGCAGCAGCAGCAGCAGCGGCCTGCTGCGCGCGCTGCAGCAGCAGATGCTGAGCCCTGGGGCCACACCCGCACTGTCAGCAAGCTGGACCAACAGCAGCAGCAGCAGCAGCAGAGTGCTGCACTTGGGGTAGCTGATGGTCGATATGATGCAGGCAGCAGCTGGGCGGCCCCGGGAGCTGGCTATGCAGGATCAGCGCCGTCACCAGCTGCCATGAAGAGCGATTGGCTGCTTGACAGGCTTGACAGCAACTCGAGGGAGGTGCCGGGGGCAGCAGCAGGCTCTGCAGCGAGCAGGGCTGGCAGCAGCAGCAACAGCAGCAGCAGCAGCCAGGCGGCAGCTAACAACAACAGCAGCGGCGGCAGCACACCTGCGGGCGCTAGCCTGGTTGCTCTGGGTAATGATGTCATGGGTGCATTGAGCCTCTCTCAGTACCACAGGGAGCGGTCAAAGCAGCAGGAGGCGCGCGCGAAGCAGCACGCACAGAATGCACAGGATGCGTTGGACAGGGCGGCAGCTGTACGCAGCAGCAGGCTGTCAAGTGCTTCGCCGCAGCCTTCTGCAGGTGCTGCTGCTGCTGCTGATAATGGCGGCCGCAGTCTGTCGCCTGGGCTCGCACCGTTTGGCAGCAGGTGATGCTGCTGCAGATGTGAGGCCTGCTTGCTGTTGTCGCGCAACTTGCATGTGACATGCACGTGTTGCTGTTGACGGTGCTGACGCTGGGTTGGCAGCTTGCAAGCCCTTGTAAGCTGATCAGCTGTGGGGTTTGGGGGTGGTGCTTGAGCACACAAGCTTGTGTGTATTGTGACCCTGTTTGACTGGTGGAACAGCAGGCATATGTGCGCACATGCTGCCGAATGCTGCAGCTGGCTGTTGACGAGATGTGATTGGCGCTGACGTATGCTTGTTGGGTTGACACGTTGAAGATTATTTGACTAGCACTCCCTTGCAGCCTGGCTGCATGGTTATGTTTGGATGGTGTGCCACTGACTAGGGTTTACTTGGGATACATACCATACTTTGGGCCTTCGTGATCTTGAAATCAGTGTGCACAGGCATGCCTGCATTCTGACTGATTGGCCTTGACTCTAGCCTGGCCTAACTGTAGCGCTGACATGTAGATGTGGTAGCATCACAACTTGTCAAAAAGAGTCGGCAGCCTATTGCAGCTGGTTTATACAATGTGGCGAATGACTGCCACAGCTGGTCCAGCTATGTATAGCATGTATGCTGAGCCCTGTAACAGGGCCCATGTGATGGCAGTGTTCCTCTTGTGTAACACAACAAAATCTCACACAAGCGTGCTGCCCGCTGCAGCATCCTACCCTTCCCCTCACAGTTCCGCCGCGGCAGCTGCTTCACTCGCCTGATGCTGCTGCTGCTGCACCAAGCGTGCCAGCTCACAATCAGCCGCTGCTGCTGTGCCACGTGGCGCCCCTTTCCGCTTGATTGAGCTGCTGCTGCGCCTGTACACCACCTCATAACCATCAGCAACCTCGCCACTGCCCACAGCTACAGCTGCCAATCCTCCAGCAGCCTTGCCAGTGCAGCTGTCATCAACAGCAGCACCAGCTGTTGAACAGCCAGACCCTGCTGCACCAATCCCATGAGCTCTGCCGGCAGCAATCGCCCTGGTGTGGACATCTCGCAGCATGATATGCTGCAGCAGCCAAGCAAAGCAACCAGAGGCAACCATAGATGCCCCCAGGACAGCTGTGGCTGCACCAAAGCCACCTAGGTGCTGCACAAACCAGCCCATCAAAGCAGGTCCAAAGAAGCCACCCAACATAGCCACACTGTTGTACAAAGGCAGTGCAATAGCGGCTGCCGGGCCTGTTGTCAGCTTTGCAACAACTGTGGGAGGGTGCGGCGATGCTGCAAATGCACAGCTGAGGGTGAGGATCAGGCAGCAGAATCCCAGCACTCGGCTCCACTCCACAACCCAATGGAATGCCACCAAAGCAACACCACCGATCCAACAGAAGCTGATGAAATACCACAGTGGTGGCGTGCCTGTTCGCTGTGCATGGTGGCCAAAAAATGTGACAGCAAGCGCGGCAGATGTGAAAGGTATGGCTGACAGCAGCACCGCACTGACACCCGTACTGCTAGGAGATGCACCGCCTTCACTGCTGCTGCTGCTGCTGCTGCTGCCAGCCAGCTGCATTGGGTCTGCTCCTGACAGCAGCGACTGCACCATCACAGGCAGCCACATCATGAGTCCAAGGTTGCCCACATCTGCAGCAACACACAGCACGGCAGCAGCAGGATGTGCTTCCAGTTCCAGTTCCTGAATGTTCCTTGACAGCAGGTGCTCTGCTGGTGCTGGTGATCAGGAGGTGAGCCATACCTAAGTTGATGTGTCAATGGATGCGTCTGCTGACAACCAGTTTGCACACATCAGGTATATTCAGGACGCAGGTCATCAACCTACCACGCCATGAACGTGTGTGATGCACACAGGCCTTTGTAGGCTCACTTACGTCTGCTGGGTGCTGCAACAGACAAACCCGGCGAGGCCTGTGCTCACCTTTTAGTATGTTGCAGAAGGCAAGGTACCACACCTGCCACACCCTGACCACATGGATCAGCAGCTGCAGCTTGTGCGGCATGGCTGAATCAGGGTGCCCGGCACCTTCCTTTGCTGCGTGGCATGACGTGTCATGGCTGCTGGGGCTCCTGAAGTCTGGCACCTTGGCGGCATGCTGCAAAGTGCATATAGTGCAGCAGCGGGGAATGGAAGCAGCAGTAGGCCTGGTCAAACACAAGCACAAATATACATCGTGCATGCACACAAAGGCGAGATCACACTGCAGTGATGCACATTCCATACAGCTCAGATCATGCAGAACTGCAAGCAAAAGCAGTGCAAAGCTCTTCAAGCAAGTACAAGCTACTCACATCTGCCTGCAGCAGCTGCACCTCATGTGGGGCCAGCCAGCTGGAGACAGTTGCGTCCAGCGCGTGTGGCCCATCAGGCAGCAGCCACGGCAGGCACATCCCCAGCAGCACTGAGGGGATGCCCTCGCCTATGAACACCCACTGCAGGGCATGCGGCAGCCACATCAGATCAAATCGACAAAGCAGTGCTGCTTGAAGCGATCACTGGTGCTTGCACAGGCAGATGCGCAGGCATGCAGATGCTACACCACAAGCAGCACTAAGCGGCGTGCTACGCCCGCTGCATTGGCCACAGGCACTCACAGCATTGGTTCCTATCAGATGGCGAGGCACCAGCCCATGAACAGGGTGCTTTGGCTGACATCGTATGCACCCAGCTGGGTGTGGGGTTTGACTGAAATTGTACGCACCCAGCTGGGTGTGGGGTTTGACTGAAATTGTACGCACCCAGCTGGGTGTGGGGTTAGACTGAAATCGTATGCACCCAGCTGAGTGTGGGGTTTGACTGAAATCGTATGCACCCAGCTGAGTGTGGGGTTTGACTGAAATCGTATGCACCCAGCTGAGTGTGGGGTTTGACTGAAATCGTATGCACCCAGCTGAGTGTGGGGTTTGACTGAAATCGTATGCACCCAGCTGAGTGTGGGGTTTGACTGAAATCGTATGCACCCAGCTGAGTGTGGGGTTTGACTGACATCGTATGCACCCAGCTGAGTGTGGGGTTTGACTGAAATCGTATGCACCAGCTGAGTGTGGGGTTTGACTGAAATCGTATGCACCCAGCTCATGCCCCACCTGCCAGCCTGACAGGCCCAGCAGCCCATCCATCTGCAACAGAGCAGCAGCAATTGGAGCAGCGATCGTCTGGCTGACAGCCACAGATGTAGCCATGAGGGAGTAGGGGAAGGCGATCCTGCAAACACAACACAACGCAACACAACACAGCACGTTGTGAGCAAGCAACCTCGAAGTCGGGCGCTTGTACCGTGGTAGCCACCTTCCTGTTGCTCCCCAATTGTTCAGGCAAGGCAGCTGCTGATGAAACCATGTGTGGCAGCACCCGGGAACGGTTGTCAAAAGCACATTGCATCGATCTGGTGTCATCACAGCCGCAGCTCACCTGTCTGGAGGGAACCACAAAGAAATGGCATACCAGCTGCAGCAGCAATGGCAAACAAAACGGAGTGTGTCAGGCCATTGCAATGGTGATATGCGGCCCATTAGATCACGCAGTAGCACTGCCAGTGCTTACACCGAACAGCGACCCTCTGACTACACACGCACGCACACAACAGCTGCTGGTGCCCCTCTCGACATGGTAGCAGTGCAGGTGTGATCACACCCCACAAACAGCGCCGTCCACTCTGCTGCCTTAGCTGCTGCTTTTGCTGTAGCTGCAGTTGCAATGCCAGTGCGGCTGCCTCTACTGCCTTGGCTACTGCTTTTGCTGTAGCTACATTTGCAATGCCAGCGCGGCTGCCTTTGCTGCTGCTTTTGCTGTAGCTGCAGTTGCAGTGTCACTCACACTCCAGGGAAGGAGCCCGCCTCTGCTACCCCCAGCAGCAGCCGCAGTAGAAACAGCTGCCACGGGTGCCGCACAGCAGCAAAGGACGCTGCTGTCAGGCCAAACATGATCTGGATGCATGTGAACCACCGCTGCACACCCAGCGCCATACACACGTAGTTTGCCGGCACCTGCCCACAGCAACGAGGTTGCCAGCAGCACTATTGCTCAGGAAGCACCGGTACAGACAGCTGAGGAGGACTTGTACAGTGCTGTATGTCGTGGGTGGCTGCTGTTAAACTTGCTACCTGCTGGGACTAGGCAGCAACCTGGTCTTGCTCCTGCAAAATTTAGCACATGCACTGTTACATCGTAGACGCCCGATGGCTTGTGCTGATCACTCTAGGAAGCTGTGAGTGCAGAACAACACTCTGTTTTTGTGTGTGTGATGCATGATGTTCCATGAATTTGACAGCTCAAAACATACGCAGCTGGTGTGCTGGCAGCTGGGACGCCCTGCCGCTGTGCTGCCGTCTGGTTTCCTCACTTGTAACAAGCAGTAAGGCAGGAAGAAGAAGCCAGAGGCCAAGCCATACACCTGCACAGCAGCAGCACGAACGCAAGGTGTCAATGGTTGTGCTTGGAGTCCAAAGGGAGAGGATTGCACTGGCATCCATGCCAGGGAATGCCAGTTTCTATGGCCACCTGCAAACTGAATGTATGGATGATGAGACAGGCAGTGCTAGGTGTACCTCCGGTTTGTTGATATACTGCACACTGGCATGCAGATGTTGGTTGAGTCACTGCAGCGTGCCACAGCCCTGGCGAAACACGTGTACATGCAAATTCGTTCTTATACATGCACACCTCAGGAGTGAAGTGGAGCTCCTGTGTCATCTGAATGCTGGCAAAAGCCAGGCAGCTCCTATCCAGCCAGTTGAGTACCAGCATCGTCATGAACAGTGGCAGCAGGCGTATGCTGACTTTCATGTAGACAGCAGCTGTTGCTGCTGCATCTGCTGCAGCACTGCTGCTGCCCACTGCTTCCCCCGTTGAGGCATCTTGCTGCAGCACCAACGTGTAGCTCTGGGCTGCTGACACCCTTGTGATGGAGCTGGAGCGAAGGTGTGCTTTGGAATCGGAGAACGAAGCCATGTCACCCTCAACAAATCCTCCTGGGAACAAGGGCTTCACCCGGTGCACTGGTGATCACATTGATACGACCAAGAATATCTTGTTAATGGTAGCAAGTTTACGAGGGTCCCGTGGCTGCAAGTCGTGCTCGACCAAGGGCAGCCCAAAAAGACTTGTCGAGCAGGAAGTCAGGGAGGCAGTCATGAGATTCAGAGCAAAACTTTTCCGCTGTTTCGAGGGCTTGCTGGACGAAATGGCAATTCACACAAAGTAGAGCAATGGACCATGTTTTGCGGCTGGTCAGCAAGGGCAGGACGACCAGTGTTGAAACATTGGCAGATGCTCGCTGCTTTTGACACTGCTACACTGCTACGCTACACGGCCCCAGAAACAGGCTGCGATTGCTAGTCAAGTATCATCCACCAACATCTGCAGCTGCTGCGGTGGCCTGTACAGCTGCAGCCACCTCCCCAGCTGCTTTCATTCGCCGCTTCCAGTTCTGCTGCAGCTTGCTTGAAGCAGCGAGCCACTCCCCAGACATGTCCTCCCACACATCATACCACACCAGGGAGGGGTAGGCTGGGTAGCGCACCTGCACAGGAAAAGCACAGCCCAACATGCTGGAAGTGGCCGCGCCGGCCGCTGTTGCACCACAACTGCAAACGTGACACAAGGCAACAAGTAGCATGCAAAGCAGAGGGCCTGCACATGCAGCTGCAACAGGCGCTTGCAGCAATGCAGCTCTCATGGTTACTTTCTCTGCACAGCAAACAGCAGTCTGAGAGGACAAAGATGAGCAGACTCAACATACGTGGTGCGCCCTGTTGTGCATTGTCCACTGTGCTCACCTCCACTTGCTGATAGCGCTTATCATACAGCCGCTGTACGTTTGCAATAGCATCCTGCAGGATGCCTTGCATGCTGGCCACCAGTGCAGCTGCTGTTTCAGCTGCCTCTTGGCGATCCCTGCTGGCATCACTCACACACAAGACGCCATCGCTGCTACTGCCATTGCTGCTGCTGCTGCTGCTGCTGCGGGCTGGCTGCTGCTGCAGCTGCAGCAGCTGCTGCTCCTGCACCCACAGTGCCTGGTCTGCTGCAGTGATGATGCCAAACACCTCTGCGCCCCACACATCCATTGCCATGCGCAAGTCTGGCACCACTTCCCGCCGCCAGCGCTCAAAGCGAGCAAACCTGTCATCGGCACAGCAGTCATGTGGCTGCATGTGATGGTTTGTGACATTTTGTGACAGTCATTTTGTAAAGTGACAGACGTAGCGGCGCCCCTGGCAGTGCATGGAGCTGGAGACTAGATTTGTAAAATGCAGTAGCGAGACAGTTTCCCTAAATGCCATTGTTGATCCGGCTCTGCCCAGCATGTTGTAGGCGGTCAGCTGCAGCAGCAACTGGTAAAACTGCTGCTCGCTGTCATGGCCAGCCGCAAGAAACAGGTGCGACGCTGTGCCAAAGTTGCGGCAGCACATCACACTGATGACAACATGCGCACCTTGGGTCAGCAGCTCTTGCTGATGGCAGGCCCAGCTGGCTGTCATGCTCCATGCGCAGCATCTTGTCCGACAGCACGTCATGCGCTTTTCTCAGCTGCCTGAATACTTGATCAGCATCTGCGGGCCAGCGCAGCAACCACTGAGCATTGACAAGCTGACTGGACAGCAGCACCGAAGTTGGCCCAGTACCAGCAGGCACTATTGTCTGCAGGCTGGCCTTGTATGCTGTTCAACAGCTGCATCAGTAGACAAGCGAACAATCCATCCGAAACAGTCCTTCTCGTCGGCGAGTGGCTTACCTGGCGCCTGGTTCACGTCAGGATGCAGCTGTTTGGCTTTCTGCCGAAATGCTGTCTTGATCTCTTGCAGGTCTGCTTCAGCATCAACCTCTAGTACATCGTAGTAGTTGACAGACTTTAGACGAAACCTAGGGGTCCTGCTGAACCGACATTGTTGCTGTGCCGGGATCCGAGTGCGTGCGGTGTGAGGGGCCAGTTGCTGCTGGATGGTGTGCATACTGGCACGTCAGAGGAACATGCAAGACACGATCATAGTTACCCAAACATAAATGGCATGGTGTATGTACATGGCACAGCAATGCGGTGCTTGCACACCTGGGATCCACAGCAAAGGCTGAGCCTGGCCAACTTCTACCACAGCTCAGCCCAAGACCTCAACCGCAACTGTGACGGTCAAACTGCAGCTGCACGTTGCAGCTGCTGCAACGACCCGCAACAATACCAACGCAACAGCAAAGCCAAGATGTTGTTGGCTTGACCAAGCATATCCATCAGCTGCTGCTTTGTTGACCCAAGCATTGGCCACAGCCACACTGCGCTGAACTTATGCAGCGAACTGCACTTATGGTGCCGCGATCACCACTGAGTAAATGGCACCTGCCCTGCACGAGGCAGTGTGCTGTCTGGCTGCTGCCTTGTGATTGCTGCTGGCACTGCTGAACAGCCAGCTCACGGGTTGCCCAGCAGCAAGCGTGTTTCCTGCCCGTGGGTCTGGTGCCACGTCAGCAGACTGCAGGGCAGCACAGCAGAGGATGCAGCAGGGTGTTAGTTCCACATGCAGCTGCAGGTTATGCTCTGTATTGCAATCAGATCACCTGCTGCCACAGAGGCGCAGTGCAGGGTGCCATAGCGTGTTTAGCAGACGGGCTGAATTGCTGATGAGTTCAGCTCACACACGGAGGCGCAGCAGAAACAGCGTGTACAGCAACTGCTGGACCTGCTGCCATAAAACTTGCTGATGCTGCGAGCTGCTGCGTTGGCACTCACACTTCCATTTGTTCTGGCAGTTGACGCAGGTGACAAAGGTGGTCATGGGCTCGTCAGCAGAGCGGGTTTGCATTTGCTGCAAGCAGTGAACATGCAAGCAGCAACAAGCAGAACAGAAGGTGGACAGACGAGCTGAACTGTGTGAGAAGCATAACTGCAAACATGCCTGCAAACCTCTCCATGACCTTCTCAGTGACACTTGCAGCAACATGTGTGAAACCGCATGGCTTCCGGCAGCCGATACAACAGCAGGGTTCTGGCCAATATAGCTCTACTGCTTGTGCATCTCTTATGCCTGTACTATTCAACAGCTGAAAAAAGCACTAAGTATCGCTTGAAAGCCCAACTGCAATCAGCCACCACTCACGTAATATGTGCACTTGTTCTGCTTGCAGCGGGCACATCTGCACAGCAAACGACAGACAGCCACGGTCAGTTAAGAGCGAGGCAACTGAGCATGCCGATAGACACACAATATGCCACCACCCGGCAGCGCTCAAAGCCTGAGCATCCATTGCAATCCGAGTGCAGCCATCAGCACGCAAGCAGGATCATTCGCTGCTGCACACATGCTCTCCAAGCGCACCAGCATGCCGCAGGCATCTGTAACCCCAAACCGCTTTCAATTGAGCACTTGCCGTTAAGTGCTACATCAACCCTGCTGCTGGCCTTACTCACTTGAACATGTCTGTGGAGGCCTGCTGGCTCTGGCCCCGCACCGCCTCTGCAGCCGCCTCCTGGCGGATCTTGTCATTCTCCTTGCGCTTCTCATCACTGGCCAGCTCCTCAGGTGACATGTCCACCAGCTCCTGCAAGGCATATAACACGTCACATAACACACACAGTAACAGGTTACACAAAGTGGTGCCAGGTGAATACGACAACAACTGATCTTGTCATTCTCCTTGCGCTTCTCATCACTCGCCAGCTCCTCCGGCCACATGTCCACCAGCGCCTGCGGCACATATGCCATGTCAAATGACATGCAAGATACCATGTTGAACAGATTGTTGCATACTAAATAAGGATAGCGGGCGTTTTGTCGTTCTCTTTGCGCTTTTCACTCGCCAGCTCCTCAGGTGACATGTCCACCAGCTCCTGCAGTGTGCGTGACATGTTACATGACATGTCACATAACACGTTGCTTTTCACCACGTGAGACGACGGTCGATCAGTTTCACAGACAACGCTTGAGCATTTTGTTTTGTAAGAAGGAAGGTAGCGATAGTAAGGGAGCTGAGCGTGCAAAACACAACCACTGGTGGTACTAGACCTTTTGTAAGTCAAGCGGCTGGGTGGGTAAGGGGTAAGCTTGCTGCGGCAGAGCAGCCAAACAAAGCATACAGCCGGTTGCAGCTTTGAAACATGCATTTTCCACCATCAGAGCAGCTAAAGAACAACGCAAATGCAGTAGTACAAGCGGCGTACCTGCGGGTCTATCTGGCCCTGCAGCACGCGCGCCCTCAGGTCAGGGTTGGACGGGTCCTTGAAATTGAATGACAGGCTGCGCACCTGAGGAAACACAGAGACCAACCGGCAGCATGCGGCAGCGCAGCAGGCAACGCACACTGAGCAGATGGGGTGCAGTGACAGCTGTGCAAGCAGTCTTCTCAACGACAGAAGGTTGTGAGTTTGCTGTCCAACTAATGCAGTCACGAGTCGCAAGTTCAGCTGCCATTCTGAACAAGAGCAACTGTACCGCTGGACCAGCATGCAGCATTTGGACGTCTCTGTAGCGCCGTCTCCTGCGTGCGCCTACGTGTGCGCACCGCCAGCTGCCATACAGCAAACATCTCCTCATTTGAGCCCGGGTATGAAGCACAACAACACACCAAAGCAGCAGCTGCACACCTTGGCTCCATATTCCGGCCCGGTGTGCTGGTTAAAGCGTGCATAGATTGCCGCCTCCACCTCCGCTGCCACCTCCCCAGGGTCCTGCCCTCCCCGCTGCTCATCAGGCACCAGGCACAGCCCGTCACACAGCAGCAGCCGGATCTTATCTCGCTTGCCGTCGCCTGTCTTCGGCGGCGGCCGCGCCGGTCCTGACGCCTTGCCGCTGCCGCTGCCGCCGCTAGGCTTGCTGGCAGCAGGCTGCTCCCGCTGCTGCTGCTGCTGCTGCTGCTGGCTGCTGCCGTTGAGGCCGCCGCTGCTGTTTGTTGTGCCGAAGCTGGGCTGGCTGCTGAGCTCCGGCTGGCTACTGCCGGCTTCCTGTGCCTGGCGCTTGACACAGTCCTTCCAGGCCTGCACAGCAGCTGCTGCAGCTGCTGCTACCTTGGCGTCTGCGCTCTTTGACAGCCGGTTGACCTTTTTGCCTGCGTCTGTCTCCTTCAGTAGGCCTGCTGTCACATTAGACTTGGCCAGGAGCTTCAAGATGTCTAGGCAGCGGCCTTGTTGCGCTGCATCACCGGAGTCAGCTGCCTTGGCTGCTTCTGAGGCACTAGCCACGAGCTTTGCCAGCTCTGTGGCAGCAATAGGCTTACTAACACTCATGAAGGGCTGTTGGTGATTGCTGTTTGTGATGCTAAGCAATGGAGTTCTGCTCTGGCTGCTGCCTGAGGTGTGCTGTCCTACTGCTGTTGCTGCTGCTGCCAGAAGTAGTGCTGTACCCTCATTGCAGGGGGATCATGCAAGTTCGCACGTTTTTTACTGCTTATTCTGTAGTTACGTTGCAATCGTCAATTGAGGCAGCTGATGCACGACAAACGAGAGCAGCAACCGAAGCTCGCCAGCGTGAGTGTGTTCACAACAGCAGGGTAGACAGTAGCATAGGACACGGAAGTGCACTAAGTCGAACCAACCAAGTACTAATGATAGACCCTGAATTACTTGTAAGTGCGGAGTTGGTTGTTCTGTTGGACTTTGTCACCTAGCCAAGGCTTTTGTTCGCTCTTACGCCCCTTGGAGTGCAAGGCTATGCCAGTTCACTTTGATCCGTCCACACAACATAACAAGCAACTGCGCTGAATAGCTTGACAGACCAGTCAGGACCTGCCTGAGCTGCTGACCAGCCTCTACTGTGCTTTGCACAGGACGTATCGTTGACACCCGGAGTGCACGCAGCAGAGCATCGGTACCCGCAGTTAATCGAAGTACATGTAGCACGCAGGCGGCACTGATCACTCAGCACAGGCTGACTGCAGCACCTGGGCAGTACTGGTATAGCACTGCAGGACAAACAGCAGCGGTCAGCCCAGCAGGGCTCACAAACACACCATGGCGCACTGCTGTGCGGCCATCTACTTTATGAACTTAAGGGGAGACATCCTAATAGAGCGGCGATACAGAGATGACGTGGAGTGAGTGTGCCTGCAGCATGTGCCCCACACATTGCTTGCTGATGCAGAGCAAGGCGCTACACGAGCAGCACCCGGCATACACTGTGCGGCATGCAGCAGGGAGCTGCATTGCGCAGCAGCTTGCAGGACACTTCAAGGCAGCTGGCTTTGATGCTGTTGTCCTGCGAGCTCCAGCAGCTGCAAACACACCCTGCAAGCACACACAGCATCGCCAGCCTCAAAACACAGCGTCACACCGCAACAGCCTCAACCACACCCAACACAGCATCAACCCCTTTAACATCCTGCTGCTGCCGCATGCAGGCGCGACATGGCAGAGAACTTCAGGACGCAGATCTTGAACAGCAAAGGCGAGTCAGCCAGCCTGCAGACGCCTGTGCGCACGCTTGGCAGCTGCACCTTCATGTACCTGCGCCACGCCGACCTGTACATCCTCATGGTCACGCGCAACAACGCAAACGTGATGATGGCCTTCAAATTCATGACCTCGGTGAGCAGCAGCAGCAGCGCTGTTGTAGCAGCAGCAGTAGTAGTGGTGTTCATGACCTCGGATAGCAGCAACCGTCCAGCAGCAGCAGCAGCAGCAGCAGCAGCAGCTCTGTACTAGCAGCGGGTGCAGCGCCCTTGTAGCAGGAGCAGCAGCAGCGGCAGCAGCAGCGGTATTCATGACGTCGGCGAGCAGCGGATGCAGAGCTGTGTAGCAACAGCAGAAACAACTTGGCAGCAGCAGCAGCAGCAGCAGCAGAAGCAGCAACAGTGGTAGCACTCAGCTGTGGCGGATGCCTGGATGCGCAAAGGAAGGAACCTTACGACGCGACAGAGGCACAGCACCCTTCATGCTTCAAATTGGTAGTGCATGCCATGCAAAAGAGCTGTGTCGCCCCAGCCACCTCACCCCATGCTCGCTTGCGCTTGCCCCTGCGTGCTGCTCCCCACGCTGCTGTGCAGCTCGTGGACCTGCTGCGCTCCTACTTTGAGGGCGCGCTGAACGAGAGCAGCGTGAAGCGCAACTTTGTGCTCATCTACGAGCTGCTTGATGAGACCATGGACTACGGCTTCCCGCAGCTCACAGAGCCGGCAGCACTGAAGAGCTTCATCCTGCAGAAGGGCGTGCGCAGCGAGCTGGACGCGGTGAGAGGCTTCTGTTTGGCGGGAGAGTCTGGAGTGGTTTGGTGGCAGCCATGTTTTGGCGGGAGAGTTGAAGATGGCTTGGTGGCAGCCACCGCAGGGTTCAGCAGGTACAGGAGGCAGCGTGGCCAGCTGTTACAGCAGCATGGCATACATGCTTGAGGCATGCGGTCAGCTGGTAGCAAAACTCAAAGCTATTGTGTGTGCTGTGCTGCCTTGCGCCGTGCCCGCAGGCGTCGTCCACGCAGCAGGCGCGCAACGCGACGCTGACTGTGACTGGCGCGGTGAGCTGGCGGCGTCCCGGGCTCAAGTACAGCAGCAACGAGGTCTTCCTGGACATTGTGGAGGAGGTCAACCTGCTGCTGAGCAGCACAGGTGGGTTGATGGTTAGAATGGGCAATATGCTGCTGTTGGTGACTGAAACTTTGCAAATTGAAATGTAAGCGTGCGAGCGAAGCGGGAGTCGAATGTTGTGCTTAGGAAGGTGATGGCGCTGTGCTGCTGTCAAGTGTCTGCCAGCTGCTGACAAGGTTATGATAAGCCTGAGGTGTGTACCTGGCTAGCACCACAGCCTGTGGGTTGTTTTCTCTTCGTGGAGGAGGTCAACTTGCTGCTGAGTAGCACGAATGAGGATGGCTGGATGTGCGGTCACATTTTTTTGTGACATGCTTCTTGCGTGAAGTGCAAGCTGAGCGACGCGCCGCAGCTGCAACTCATCCGGAGTGCCGTGAACTCCTCTCATTAAACACTTGCATTTCATCACCAATAATTTCATCTGTTCTGATATGTGCCTGTGCAGGCGCTGTGCTGCGCAATGATGTGGCCGGCAAGGTGCTCATGAAGTGCAAGGTGAGCGACATGCGCCAAGCTGCACCTGCTGACACAGCCTGTGCCCCTCTGCCTGATTGTGCCGCTTTGCAGGCGCCGTGCTGCGCAACGATGTGGCCGGCAAGGTGCTCATGAAGTGCAAGCTGAGCGACATGCCAGAGCTGCGCCTTGGGCTGAACGAGGCGCTTGAAGACGTGACCTTCCACCAGTGCGTCAACCTGGGGGCATACGAGCAAAGCAAGGTGGTCACATTCATCCCGCCAGACGGCGAGTTCGAGCTCATGCGGTGAGCGGGTTCACTCAAAGGACTGCAGTCGCATAGGGACACACTCACATGTTGTGTGGTGAAATGCGTGCGTGGTGGGTGGCCAGCGCACGGATGGGTACATTTTGTGCGCATGATGTTTGTGTTGGGTGTGTTCGCCGGTGTGCGCTGAGGGAGCATCGGTGAGGGGCGTTTGGGTGCTGCATGCTTGAGGCCTTGCAGGTGGCGACCTTCATCCCGCCAGACGGCGAGTTCGAGCTCATGCGGTGAGCGATTGGCCGCAGGACTGCAGGGATTGGTTGCAGAGGAACTGGTGTGATGTGTTGGTCGCTTAGGCGCGCTGCGGTTGCTCAATGCACAATCACTTGACCTCATGGCGTTGCTGCTTCCTGCAGCTACCGCACCAGCGAGGGCATCAACGTGCCCTTCAAGGTCATCCCAGTGGTCAAGGAGCTGGGCCGCACACTGTGTTGACTTCACAATGATTGACCTTCTTGGCTGCTGCCGCCACTGCACCGGACGGGCATAGGCGCTGGCTGCAAGCAGTTGGTCTGATCTGTATCTCTGCTTGCTGCTGCGCTCACACGCTCCTTGCCGTGTCTGCTGCCCCACCATTTCTGCAGCTACCGCACCAGCGAGGGCATCAACGTGCCCTTCAAGGTTATCCCAGTGGTGAAGGAGCTGGGCCGCACCCTTGCCTGTTCTCATGCTGCTTGACGTTCTTGGCTCCTGCCGCCACTGCAGCGGACGGGCATAGGCGCGGGCTGCAAGCAGTGGGTCTGGGCTGTATCTCTGCTTGCTGCTGCGCTCACATCTCCCTTGCTGTGTCTGTTGCCTCACCTTTTCTGCAGCTACCGCACCAGCGAGGGCATCAACATCTCCGTGCTGAAGGCGGAACACGCACTTCATCTCTGCCTGCTGTCCTCACACTGCTATACGTCTGCTTGGTGCCGCTCTCCCCAACCCCCGCAGCTACCGCACCAGCGAGGGCATCAACGTGCCCTTCAAGGTCATCCCAGTGGTAAAGGAGCTGGGCCGCACGCGGCTGGAGGCCAACGTGAGCGTGCGCAGCCTGTTTGGGGCCAAGATGTTTGCGCTCAACACGGTGGTGCTGGTGCCAGTGCCCGACTACACCGCAAAGTGCAACATCGTGGTGACGAGTGGGAAGGCCAAGTACGACGCCACCAAGAAAGCCATTGTGAGTGGGTGGAGAGAGGGTTGGACTGCCCTTGGTGTTTGGTGGGGTTTGCCTTGACCCATATCGTGCCACGCAGCAAATGTACACAACCTAATCAGCTTTGATTGCACAGCATAGTTCAGCACAGGGAAGCGCCAGCAAGTCCGGCAGCCAAGCAGCTCGCTGCGTGGCTGGTGCCATACACGAGCCATCTGCGCAAGAACATTTGCACTGCCTTGCACTGTTGCAAGCGGTGGCATGCATGGCATCTCGTGGGAGAAGGTATGCACACAGCTTGTCATCACTTGCCACTGCTGATAGGCTCTACCGGGCTGCTGCCTGGCTGCTGCCGCTTCTCAGGTGTGGAAGATCAAGCGCTTCAGCGGTGCATGCGAGCACAACCTGCGCACGGAGGTGTCCATGGTGTCCACCACCAAGGAGCGCAAGCCCTGGCCGCGCCCGCCCATCAGCATGAGCTTCCAGGTGGGTATCATTCAAAACCATGGGTTGTAAGGCTTGGTTAGTGGCGCTGCTGATATGTTTGGGCCGTGGCAATGTGCCCGCCCATTAGCATGAGCTTCCAGGTGGGTTTGAGTTCAAGAAACATGAGTGTTGTGGCTTGCTGGCGCTGCTGCTACCTTTTGGCGGTGAACTGTGGCGTCGGTATACTTGGATTCATTCACCCGCAGGTGCCCATGTTCTCCGCCAGCAGGCTGCGCGTGATGTACCTGGAGTTTTATCGAAATACAAAGATGTGTCACTCATTCGAATATATGTCACGATCACCCGCAGGTGCCCATGTTCAGCGCCAGCGGGCTGCGCGTGATGTACCTGAAGATCACGGAGCGGCGGCAGGGCCCCGCCTACAGCGTGGAGAAGTGGGTGCGCAAGGTGTGCAAGAGCGGCGACTTCCAAGTGCGGATATGAGGCCGCGAGCAAGCACGCATGCAGGCAGAGGAGGGTGCGCAAGGTGTGTAGGAGAAGCGACTTCCAAGTGTGGATATGAGGGGCCGCTCCTTGAGGGGCTGCAGCAAAAAGCCGAGGACCTTCCAAGCGTGAATATGAGTGTGCACGCCTGGAGGGGCTGCGGACGAAGGAGAAGATGGTTTGGGAGGATTGGAAGGGGCAGGAGGTGCCTGCAGGGATGGAGGCGGCGGCAGAGGCACCATGGTAGTGCTTCAGCTGAGCACCAGCTGGCTGGCGTGTTCACGAAACGTGTCCTGTCATCATCTGACAAGAGGTCGTGCACTTGCGTGATGTCTGACGCATGCACGCTATCAGTGGTGCTTGCATCAGCTGAGGATGTAACATCCACGGTACCGTGGATGTTACACCGGTGTGTGTCACGTCCAACCGTTGCTGTGTGGGCTTGCTGCCACCTGTGGCAGTATAATCCGCGCTGTAGGTGTCAGACGGTGTGCATTTGGGCACTGAGGGCCCTGGCTGTCACGCTTGTATGGAGTGGCTGCTGGAGTGGGCAAACCAGGCAGCAGCTGATTATGATTGGGTCATGTGCTGCATCATGAACCGCGTTAACGCCTCAACGGTGAGGTCTGCTACTAGATACGCCCAAAAGCCAGTTACCTCTGGCACATTTAACCAGCTGTTTTCAGCTGGTGACAACGCCTGTAAAAAGAGCCAACGACCCTGTCACTGCGGAGGGCGAAAGTGGGATGAAAGGGAGCCACGTGCAACCTTGTGCCATAACTTCGCCCTTTGGGGCCAGTGTCAGGCTCAAGGAACAGTTGCCAACTCCGGCCTGATCTGAATACAAGAGCATGAACGATACTGTCATGCTGCATCACGTGTGTGCTCAGCTGCATCACCCATCGAGCTCCTCCAAATCTTCACCCAGCAAATCATCCAGAAGGTTGACCGCCTGCCGGCCATGCAGCAGCGGCTGGCCCCTGCCAAGCCCACCGCCTGACGCTGCTGCTGCTGTAGCAGCGAATGGCCTTATTGCTAATGGCACCTTGGCTGACCCCGGGCAGCTTCCTAGGCCAGCACCGCTTGCTGCACTGCCTGCAGCTGATACTGCTGGGGAAGCCGGCGGCACCAACCGCTGCTGCTGCTGCTGCTGTGCGCCGAAGCTGCTCCCACTCGCAGCACCAAACACAGGGCCACCACCGCTGGCAGCCTTAGATGCGCTGCTGCCCGGCGGCTTGCCCTGCTGCTGAAGGCCCCAAGCTGCTGATGCGCCGTTTCCCGGCAACACAGCTCCAGTTACAGCACCGCCAAGTGCTGCTGCTGGCTTGAAACGCTTTTGGTTGGGGCCTAGCTCTGCACCTGCAGCAGCTGTCTGGATGTGCCTGCCAGGCTGCTGCTGCTGCTGCTGGGATGCTGTGCCACCTGCTGCTAGTGGCGGCATCTGGCTGCCAAATATGGCAGCAACCACATCATCCATTGCATCATCATCATCACCAGCTTCCAAAGCATCAATATCCATGCCATTATCATGCTGCAGTGAGCCATGTGCTCTGGCTGCTGGGCCAGCTGCTGCTGCAGCTGCAGGCGCCCGCCGCTGCTGCTGTAGCTGGTACGGCAGCGTGCTGCGTGCAGCTGGCTGCTGCGGGCCGCCTGTGATTGGCTGCTGACTGTGCGGCTGGCTCTCCCCCCCCTGCTGTGACCGCTGGCTGGCATTGTACTGCTGCTGCTGCTGCGTAGTGGCTCCAGTAGTGGTGGCTCCCATCATGCCACCTGGCGCCTTTTGGCTAGCAAACAGCTCTGCTAAGCCACCTGCTGCGGAGCCCTGCTGGCTAGTGTTCAAGCCTGCTTGCTGCTGCTGCTGCTGCCCTGGCTGCTGCTGCAGCCGCTGCACTTGTCCCCGGAAAGTAGACGGCTGCATCCTTGGCGGAGGAGGTGGCATGCTGCCGCGTGCTGCGCTGCCTGGAGCACTCTGCTGCTGCTGCTGCTGTGCTGCAACGCCTCTGCTACGAGCGTCACCAAAAAAGCCAGCAGCAGGAGCAGGCGTGCCGCCAGCACCAGCAACACCAGCAGATTGACGGCTTGCTGCTGCGCCCAATCCCAAGCTAGCAGCTGGGCTCACTTCACTTTGCTCTTCTTGCAGCTGACTAGCATGAGGCACCTGCACATGCATGCCTGGCTGCTGCCTTAGGCTGGTGCGCCGCTGCCGCTGACTGTTCAGCACTTGCAGATGCGGGCTGGCTGGAGGCAGCAGTGAGGCCCTGCCTGCAGCAGGTGGCAATATTCCCTGCTGCTGCTGCGACGGGCCTCTAGCTGTGCCATGCTGCTGCTGCTGCTGCTGCTGCTGGTGTACCTGCTGCTGGCCAAGCTGACCTGTTGCGGCTGGTGGCTGCACCTGCTGCTGCTGCTGAGTCCAGGGCTGCTGCTGCTGTGCATGCTGCGCGTTGCGTATTCTGTCCTGCGGTGACTCAGCGCCCCACACCTGCAGCAGCCATGCAAGGTCAGCAGTCGCCTTGGAGTCAGCCGCACATGCATATCAAGTAATCTAGCACATCAGGCTGGCATTTGCTGCGATCAATCGCCTGCATCATACACCAGCAGTGGCTAAGCAGGAAGCGTAAGCCAGTGCAACAAACGCGGTGGAGTCCCATATGCTCACCCGCACTATGTTGCGTGCGGTGACAGCTGCGTAGGTTGTGCCTGGTGCGGGCGTGAACACCGACACTTGCTGCAGCAGCAGCACACAGCCAGGGCCCAGCGCAGCCTGCTGCTGCAGCACACTGCTGTGCAGGGCTGCACCCATACTGCCAGTGGGATCCTGCAGACATCAAACACGACAGGTCAGCAAAGCAGTACTGTGAAGTTTCCAACGGCAAAGACAGCGTGTAGCAGCACATACATACGGCACAAACACCGTGCAGAGTTGCTGCAGAGGGGTCGTCATGTGTGTGCATGCTGCTTGCACTGCTGTGACACTAGCATTGACAGTTGTTGCCCAGCAATGGTGGCATTGGTTAGGAGCAGCCCCACCTTGACTTTGGCAAAGGCACTGTTGGTCCCTGAAGGCTGAAATGAGCTCAACATCACCAGCATCTGCACAGCAGCAGCAGCAGCAGCAGCAAAATAGGTGCAGCTCAGCAGCATATCGCCTCAACTGTCCCAACAACTGCCAGCAGCAGACACAGCAACCAACATGTGAGGTTTGATGTGACTGATTTGGTGTATGCTTGCACTGCGTAGCTTAGCCCTGCCACACATGCAGCCCCCAAAACTTCTTTACTTTCATAGCAGCTGCAGCCTACCTGTGGCACCTTGCCCAGCGCCACACCCTTTGCCAATTTGATGGTGTGCAGCTGGCTGCCCGTGCCTGCAAGGGTTGCAATGTGCGTGGCATGACTGGAGTGAACGTCATGATTCCGCGTGGAACCAGTGAGCTGCTGCTGTGATGCACGGCCTTGCAGGACAAGGATAACCACGGCTGTAGCAGTGGCGTATGCCACAACTGCTCGGCAATGCCTGCTGCTACAGGGGTATGCTGCCTTTGCGGTTCAACACAGGTTAGAAGGCCCTTAGCTGTCACAAGGAATAGTAGGCTAAAAACTCAACAGCCAACGCACCAGCTCGTGCCTCCTGCTGCACAGTGAACTCATGTGCACTGCACCACACTGCCGACTGGAAGCATACATCCAGCGAAAAGGTGTTGTCTGCAGTGCTGCTGCTGGTGCTGCCGCAATCACGCAAACCCAGTGCCTCTGGCGTGGCTTGCTGCAGCGCGCCAGCTGCAGCCAGCTGCTGCAGCTTGCCTGCAGGACCAGGCAGGATGCGAGCCACCTGCATGCAGCAAGCATGATTGCTGTGTGTCTGCACTTGCAGGAAAGTCATGCTGGCAGGCCAGCTGGCAGAGCATCATGCGCCGGTCTGCAAGCAGAAATCCAGCTGCTTCATGAAGGACACAGCTACAGTTTTCGTGTGTCTAACCTGTGGAACGTTCAAGCCTCCACCCCGCTGAGAGCCGGACATCTGAGACCCGCTCCTGACACTCATGTGTGCTGCTGCCCCGCAGTGTCGGTCAGGCTGAAGCACCCAGAGCGCTGCCTGCCTGCCCAGCAGCTGCTACTGTACGCTTTTTTCGATTGTGATTGGTTGCACCACAAGGCACCAACATGCACATGTGTATCAGATGGTTAGCTGATGCTGTTGCTGTATCTGTTGCACAGCATGTGGTGCTAGCAGATACACAGATGAAAACTCAAAATTAATCAACATTGATCGAGAACTGTACCACGCAAAACGCCACAGCACCGCTTGTTAGTCGATGTGGGTTTGAACAAACGTAACATAACATTGTACCTCACGTTGCGTGGATGCTGTGATGCTGCATTAATCCTTCAACGAACTATGCCGCGATTTGTGTGGTATTACTTGTCAGCGCTTATTGACAGCGGCTGTGGCACACTGCCAGGGCAGTACCTGCACACCACCCTACTGGCCCTCACCACAGTGATCATGTTGCCTATGATGCAGCCCGCTTATGGAGCCTATAAAGCAGTATATCAACGCTTAAAAATGCAGTATCACTTACGTTACACCGCACGAACAGCAGCGGCCCATAGGCTAGTGTACAGTGTATCACACGCAGAGCAGCATGACAAGCCTGGTCACCCAGAAGCTGCTACAAGGATCACAGCCATTGAGCAGGCACTGGCACAGCACGACTTCCAGCACCAAACGCAGCTTGTAACAAACAATCTCATGGATGAGCAGGCCGTGATGCGCTCGCTTGAGCTTGTGCACCCAGCTGGTTACTTGCAGCGGGTGCAGGAGATCTGCGGTAGTCTGCAGGTGCGTCCCGCAGCCTCAGTCAACCCATTCTCGCAAACGTTTGACACAAAAAGTGATGATAGATAACGCTACTTGTAGCGTTGCTTAAGTTTGTGGTAATCGTATGGGCTGCTGTTGCAGGAGCCAGCCATGGTGGATGAGAGCACCTACATCTGCCCAGGCTCATTTGCAGCCTGCTGCGAGGTGAGAGCCGCATGGCAGCTGGTTATGCTGGTGTCAGCATGTCTGTCGCTGCACGTCTTGCGTCTGAAGGTGCGTGACAACAGCAAACTCATGTTATCTCTATGTCTACAGCTGCTTCACCCTGGCGACAGGCATCAGCATCATAAAGCCACACTGCACATGTTTTCTTGCCTGAATGCCGTCTGCAGAATACAGAACTCACCACACATACTAGTAGAGTGACTTCTGCCTGAATGCTTGTTTCACTGCTCGTAGACAGCTGCAGCAGTTCTCCCTGTCTTGGATACAGTCATGGACGGCAGCAGCACACCAGCAGCTTCAGGCTTTCCTGCAAGCAGCCCTGCAGGGTTCTGCCTGGTGCGGCCGCCAGGTCACCACGTGCTGCCCAGCAGGCCCATGGGCTTTGGCCTGGTCAACTTTGTGGCTGTTGCAGCGCGGCACGCGCAGCAGCACCAGCGCGTGCCAGTGCGCAAGGTGGGTGCGAATGCTCGAAATACCACATTCCTAAAGCAGCTGCGGGAAGTTAAAAGCACCAGAGCAAAACTGCATTGAATATGTTTCCAATGTATGGGTTGAAGTTGTGGCGCGCCGGCGCTGCGGTGTTCCCTGCCTAACGCTGGTGCGGCCGCCAGGTCACCGCGTGCTGCCTAGCAGGCCCATGGGCTTTGGCCTAGTCAACTTTGTGGCTGTTGCAGTGCGACACGCACAGCAGCAGCAGCGCGTGCCAGTGAGCAAAGTGCATGTAGGTGCAGCTGCGGATGGCCAGGGCGCCCGCAAGGAACTGTGTTGCACATGCACCATGCTTCCTCTTGTAAATGACAGTGCAATACAAGGCCGCACCGCTGCAGTTGTCTGTACCTAGGTCCAAACTTTTGTGCCAGGATCCACATGTAACTATCTTCCTTTCACAACTGAACTGAAGATTATTCACACGAAGAAGCCTGAGGGGCGACCAGCATTGTGTGAGTCTCTCTTACATTGTTTATCCTTGTCTTTTTTGCGCTGAAGGTGCTGATTGTGGACTTTGATGTTCACCATGGCAACGGCACAGAAGAGATCATGTACAGCGACCCCTCTGTGCTGTACATCAGCACGCATCAGCAGGGCCTGTGGCCATACACAGGTGGGTGGGTAGTGCGCCGCCGGCGGTTGTGTTGGCCTGCAGCCGATGTGCTGCAGCAGCCATCTGTTGCTGCCGCCTGCTGCTGCCGCTGCACGCATGCAACACACAGCCGCGTCAGTTGAAGGCAGTCCTCATCAACGTATGATGTCTGAAAACCAAGAGTGTGCTACTGCTGATGCTGCTATTGATGCTGCTGCTGCCGCTGCCGCTGTACTACCAGGCAAGGTGCAGCAGGCCGGCAGTGGTGAAGGCAAGGGCTACACGATTAACATACCGCTGCCTGGTGAGCACTTTCTGAGATGGATGTGCAGCTGGAGCACATTGGCTTCACTCAGTGTGCATGACAGAAGTCGTATTGTGTTGCAGTTGAGGTTAAACTTGCCTCTCCTATCCTGCTGTGTTCGTCTTCCCTCAATTGCACACTGCTGCTGCCTCCCCTGCCAGGTGGTGCCGGGCATGCTGCCATGCAGCAGGTGCTGCAGCAGGTCATCCAGCCAGCAGCACGCAGCTTCCAGCCAGACCTCATCCTTGTCAGCGCAGGTGAGGCGCAGCGGCTGCATAATTAGTGTAGTTGCTTTCTGATTGTTGATTTAGTTCGCTGATTGTTCATTCAGTTCGTTTGTTTAGTTGATATCTTAACTAGTTGTGAAAGTTCCACGTATGTCTCCTGCAGTTGCAGCTGCTTTGTGCAGCAGCAGTGCTGCTAAACCACCCTATTGCATGTCTGTCCTGCCATGATCATTCTCCGAGTAGCAGGCTGCTGTTGGGTGCTGTGTCAACAACAGCGTCCAGCAAGACAAGGCTGTCGCGATTTGTGTGTCAAACAACGGGAGCATCTGTCATTCAAGCCAATGACAGGCTCATTTGGCAACCACTAAATCCATCAGCTATCAAGATGAATCGGCCAGTGACTCCAGCGCACTGGCATGTAGTCAGGAGAGTCAAGCGCTACTTGCCATAATGATCCTTTGTTACATGTGGGTCCTGCACCACTAGATGGTATGAGCCACAACAGGCTGAACACACGGTCCTGAGACCAGAATAGGAGAGTGAGCACCATATAACAGAATGCACACCCATGAACGCCAAATCTGTCATGTTTTCATGCAGCTGCTGCTGCTGCATGCCAATGTCAACAGCCGTGTCACTGCCAGGACCAGCCCCCCGCCCGGCATGCCAGGCATGCCATACTGCTGCAACTGCTGCTGCTGGCCTACACCAACCATGGCGCCACCAGGCACAGCTGGCCACACGCCCTGCACGCCATATGGCTGCAGCGGCGGCGGCTGCAACTGCTGCTGGTGCTGCTGCTGCTGACCTACAACCAACATCGCACCGCCAGGCACATCTGGCCACCCGCCCGGCACGCCATATAACTGCGGTGGCGGCGGCGGTGGCGGCAGCCACTGCTGCTGCGGCGGCGGCAGCTGCTGCTGCTGCTGCTGCTGCTGACCTACAACCAACATGTACATGGCACCACCAGGCACGTCTGGTTACCCGCCCGGCACGCCACATGGCTGCGGCGGCGGCGGCGGCGGTGGCAGCCACTGCTGCTGCTGAGCTACACCAATCATGACACCACCAGGCACATCTGGCCAACCGCCCGGCACGCCATATGGCTGCAGCGGTGGCGGCGGCCGCCACTGCTGCTGCTGCGGCGGCGGCTGCTGCTGCTGCTGCTGCTGCTGCTGCTGATCTACACCTACCATGACACCCCCTGAACACACTTGCGGCACGCAGCATGGCTGTTGTTGGCCACAGCCCATACTCATGTCCATGCCTGTATCGCTTCCCAGCCCTACTATATCAGCAATGAACAGCTCCGAGTCACTGCATCCCTGCTCTGCAGCTGCATCTATCAGCTGTGCCACCTGCTGGCTGCTGAGTTGGCTGATCAGCACTGGCGGCAGCTCACTTGACAGCGTGCGCATGGTGTTGTAAGCAAACCCGTGCTTCACAGCTGCACTCAGCAGCGCAGCCACGCCCTCGCTGCTTAGCTGCACTGCTGCCGGGATTGCACATAAAGCGTCCATGCTTTCGCAGCAGCGCTTGCGCACTGCTGCCTGCAGCAGCTGCAGCACTGCCTCGCTACTGATGCCCGCTGCTGCTGGCAGCAGCTGGCAGAGCCGCTCCGTGCAACGAGCCCCCGGTGCTCCTTTCAGCTTTGCAGCTGCTGCCAGTAGCTGCTCCACCTGCTGGCTGCTGAGCTGTTGAAACCGCACACGGGGCAGGCCGGATAGCAACTCTAATGTGGGTGCAGCACTGACTTTCACGGCTGCTCTGAGCAGGGCACAAACGTCCTCACTGGTCAGCTGCTCTACTGCTGGCAAAGAACACAGTGACGTTATGCTGTGATGTTTGTGGTTGTGGCCAACATCGCCGATTGCTGAGTGCAGCAGCTGCAGCACTGCAGTGCTGCTAATGCCCGCTGCTGCTGGCAGCTTG
This sequence comes from Scenedesmus sp. ARA3, assembly GCA_004335835.1. Classification (NCBI taxonomy): domain Eukaryota; kingdom Viridiplantae; phylum Chlorophyta; class Chlorophyceae; order Sphaeropleales; family Scenedesmaceae; genus Scenedesmus; species Scenedesmus sp. ARA3. Next base: position 67,763 of record RWJK01001661.1, on the reverse strand, counting down.
CACAGCTGTGCCAGCTTTCCGCCTTGCTGAAGTGCTGCCTGCAGCAGCTGCAGTACTGCCTCGCTGCTCACGCTTGCTGCTGCTGGCAGCTTGCATATCCAGTCAACTTCCATGCCCGTGCGCACAGCTGCCTGCAGCAGCTGTAGCACTGCCTTGCTGCCAATGCCTGCTGCTGCTGGCAGCTTGGCCAGCTGCTGCATGCAAGGCCAGCGAGCATAACCCTTTTGCTCTGCAGCTGCTGCTAGTAGCTGCTCCACCTGCTGGCTGCTAAGCTGCCCCAGCAGCGCTGGCGGCAGGCCAGATAGCAACTCTGATGTGGCTTCACAACTGTTGGCAGAACAGGTGGCCTTCATGGCTGCGCTTAGCAGCGCAAACACTTCCTTGCTCGTCAGTTGCTGTACTGCTGGCAAACGACACAGTGGTCTTATGCTTTGCGCTCTGCTGTAGGCTAGTCCCTGGTCGCACTCACAAACTGCTGTGTGCAGCAGCTGTAGCAGTCCCTCACTGCTGATGCCCGCTGCTGCTGGCAGCACCCGCAGCTGGCTCGGCACCCAGCCTCGCTCGACGGCCCCCTGCAGCAGCTGTAGCAATGCCTCACTGCTGATGCTGCTTGCTGCTGGCAGCTGGCATATCCTGTCAACATCCATGCCTTTCTCCACTGCTGCATGCAGCAGCTGCAGCACTGCCTTGCTGCCGATGCCTGCTGCTGCTGGCAGGCTGCATAAGCATGCTGGCATCCTGCCTGGCTGCACTGCTGCCTGCAGCAGCGTGTCACTGCCTCACTGCTGAGCTGCTTTGCTGCTGGCAGCGTGCACAGAGCCTCTAGGACCTCGCTATGCATCTCCTCATCATCATCATCATCATCATCTTCATCATCATCATCATCTGAGTCATCACTGTCGTCTGTGTCATTGAATGCGTATGGATCATCGAATCCGTATGGGTTATCGTAATCAAATCCGTATGGGTCATGGAATCCGTACATGTCGTCAACTTCGTATGGGTCGTTAGATTATTCTGGATCAGCCCATACAGGGGCAGCAGTGCGACCATGCCGCGGCCGCTTAACAGGGGAGGTGTCCCCTGCTGCCAGAAGCTGCGCAAGCACTGCTTCAAGCGTTGCTGCATCCACGTGCTGCTTCATGACTTGCAGCCCCCGCAGGTGCGCCACTGCTCCTGTGTGCTGCCGTGCTGCTGCTGTCAGCAGCAGCTTGCGAGCCACATCAGGCTCCAGCAGCGCTGTATCTGGCAGGTACCAAACGGCTGTGAGCGCTGTTTGGTGGTTGCTGCAGTTCATGGCCAGCTGCAGCAGGTCAGGCATGGGCCGTTCGTGATCGGCAAGTCTGAAGTCGCCCTGACCACAGCAGCAGCAGCAGCAGCTGCAGGGATCAGGTAACCACTCACACAACCATGACTGCATTGAAATTCAGGCAGTGCTGGGCGTGGCAGCCGAGATGCACGAGTATTGATGCACAGCACGCATCATGTAGGTATGTCGGCGCTGCAATGCATCTATACAGGCTTCGCAGTACTGTTGTGGCTCATCTATGTGACTGGTCACCTGCAAATCTGGACACACAAAACCAACACTTGCCTCTGCAAGGTCGCAGCAGACAGCCACAGCTCTTGCAGGGATGTCGGTCTTGATGCCTAGCTGCTTCTGCGCCTGCACCCACACCTCCACTCCTGCCACCATGCTGTTGGCCGCAGCCAACAGCTGCGCATACGTGATGCGCATGCCAGCTGCTACCAGCTGAACAGCAACTGCACAGGGTACTGCTGGATGGTTGAGCAGCCGTGATGTTACATCTCCTGCCGTTTCAGGCGCTTTGCGTAGCAGCAGTGCTCCGAGCCACCCTACTGCCTGCATGTGCTTCCGTACTTTGCTGCTGTCGCTTGCTGTGTCTAAAGCAGAGTCCAGCATGACAAGGCTGTTAGCGCAAATTAGGGTCTCCACGCTGTTCCGAAAGGCTTTATTGCATGCAGCGAGGCAGGCCAGGCCTGTCGGGCCCAGCTCTGCGAGCAGAGGGGGCAAGGTGACTACACCTGCCAGCATAGAAGCGGAGTACTTCATGATCAATCCTTTTCAACGCAAATCAACCGCAAGGTTTCCGCATTGTGCACCTACAGCGAGTGCGGCAACACAGAAGTGCAACTCTCCCAACAAGTTGCTGGTGACTCGGTGGCGCCGAACCCTAGCAAGGCTTTGCGCCATCGACTTATCCAATCGGTTTACCTAACATACGTCAATGCGTTGCAGTGGTATCCAGCAGGCATGCGGAACTCGACGGCCGACAGCAGCCTGAGAACCGTGCCAAAGCTGGCTACAAGGCAACAGTTCCCAGGTAACCAGCTTAAAAGTGCCTATCACGGCAGTGACGACGTCCTACACATGTTGAGAACTGACAATCACATTCAAGACGCCTGCTGAACACGCCAGCCTGCTGCTGCTCAGCCGTGCGCACCACAGCAGCACTTCTGCCTGAGGCACCAGCCATACTCCCGCTTGCCCACTAGCGCAGGCTCTTGGGGCACCACGTACAGCTGGCTCCCGTCAATATTGACAAACGACCATCCGTGACATTGTCAATCCCTGCCAGCCCGATTGCGCTTTTGCTGGAACAGCATCCAGCTGCTGCTTGCCAGCTTGCAACATTGGACCTAGCTGCTGCCTCTGCCTGCCTAGACTAACCAAACATCACATATTGTGCTTGCAATTGACATTACAACTGAAAGACTGCCAACGACCTGAGACGCCGTGCAAGCCCTGGATGTTGGTTGTGATGCCCGTGTTTCTCGCAAGGCTGGTACCAGTACCTCTGCGGCGCACTCGAGCAAGCATCGGCGCATCCTTGGGCTACACAGTAACATCATGCTATGGCGGTCACTCCTTATGCACTGGTGCTGGCTAGCATGCGAGCCACGTCCAGGCTCGAGTGTATGGGCTTACATTCACTGCCTGTTGCATTACCGCGCTGCGCTGCCTGCCAGGCTATGACAGCCACTTCATGGATCCTTTAGCTGGCTTCCAGTTTGAGTCGAAGACACACCACATGCTGTGTGGAGCTCTCGTGCGCTTGTCACATGAGCTGTGCGGCGGCCGGTGCATGTTCATCTTGGAAGGAGGCTACCACCAGCAGTCTCTGGGAGAGGCAGTTGTGGATTCCTTTGCGGGCATACTGGGCCTGCCAGTGCTGAGCAGCAGCAGCAACACGGCGTTGCCAGAGGAGCCGCTTGACAAGGTATTTCAGGCTGACCTACATGCGCCTCAGGCTTGCATGATTGATGGCTATGTGCTGTTTGGCTGTTAGCGGTGATCATTACAGGAAAGTCAGTACATGCCAAGCAACCGTCTTTTGAGTGAATCTGTCAACGTAACTCCCCTTGCTAAGACAAGTGCTGTGCCTCATGCGCGGCATGCTGTGCAAGGGAGGTGCACTATGATCAGCAGGCCTGTCTAGGTTAATGAGCACCACAGCAGAACATCCAGCAGCTTATGTTGCCTCTGGTGCTCTTGCAGGTTGAGAAGCTGCTGGCCCAGGTAAAGGCTCTGCACAACTTGTGATGAGCAAGTAACATGTCAAGGTAGGGTTCTGCTCATGCTGCGTGGCATTCAGAAGCCAGACATGAATAGGCCGCCGCGTTACTTTGAGCCAACAAATGTATTCGTTTGTGTATCGCTGAATTGCAATAAGCCTTCATGTGACCCGGGCACTCCTCGAACGAGGGCAGGACGAGAACAGGGATGCCCAGCTCGTACGGTCACGATGCGCTCGGCTTCAATGTGCAGGCATGTTGCACGTAATATTTTCAGCTATTTAAAGCTCGCACTGTCTACGGCAGGTCCAAGAACGTCTCACCATCGTGCTATGTATGTTGCTGCAGAACATCAAAAGTTTGGCCTCTTCTGGCCCTTCATCGCCGAAAGTCGTGCTGCCTGGGGGTTTCAGGACCGATAGCGACTGGAAGAAAGAGGTGAGGAGCTGAGCTATGCCTGCAGGGCATGGCCCAGAGCAACTCAGCAACAGCAAGCACAACGCCAAGCTGGCTGCTGCCCTTGCAGTCAGTACAGACACACCAGCAGCACGTGCTAGCATCAAATAGCATCACGGGATATGCCTCAACTTGCAAGTGCTTTGACCATGGCACCTGAACCATTGCCCTTTGTCTGCATGGTGTTTATGTTGTGCTTCATCTGCCCAGGTTGATGACTCCAGGAAGAGCGGCGAGTACAGGGGGCAGCTGTCGTCCAGGCTGAGAGAAGACAACATGCAGCTGCAGGTTAGCACAAGACCTACCTTTAGCCACTCAGACATCAGCCAGCATGCAGGAGCTGGTACCAGCAGAGTTGTATCTGCTGAGGTGGCTGTGTTGCTGTTCTGCCCTGGCTGGCAGCGCCCGCAGTAGCGCTAACTAGCAGCATGCTAAGCCACATACCCGGCACTCAATGTAACATGCAATCAAAGTGCGTCCTGCAAGCTCTACTGCCACCCACATTGACGGTCTGCCGTTGTGCTGCATGCTGGTGTCCTGCAGGTTGCAGCAGAGCTGCAGGTGGAAGCTGGCGTGGGCCGCGTTGAAGCAGCACTGCGAGGCAAGCTAGCGCAGACACAGGCGCTCGCACGGGGCCTGGAGGCAGCACTGGCAGCAGTCAACAGCGAGATGGCAGGCCTATCTAGGGCACAGCAGCGGCTGACCACCATGAAGGAGCACTTGCAGGCAAAGGTTGCGGTCAACAAGTCCAGGCAGCAGGTGCGGACCTGTTGTTTGGATGTCAGCATTCACCCACAATCATTTTTTCGACCTACAGCACTTGCAGGACAGCAGCTGGCAGTATGTGTGACATTGTGTTTGGAAAGGCGTGCAGCTGTCAGGAGCTATGGGGCAGGTCCACAACAGCAAGCAAGTGTTTGCCGACACCAGCAGTCACTCGAATATCACTCCTGCACTGCTCTTCAGGTGTTGATAACTGCGTTGCAGCATGGCAGGGCGTTCCACTTTTGGACAAAGCCCTTGCTGTCTTACTCAATCCGGTCCCCATGCTGCACGCTCTCACCCCTGCAGGTGCGCAGCGACAGGCCGCAGCGTGAGCTGGTGTGCGATGAGGTCAACCGCAGCCTGGCTCGCCAGGAGACGCTGCTGTGCGGCCTGCTGGAGCGGCTGGGACGCGCAGTAGCACTGGTGGCAGCGGACAGCGGCAAGCTTGCAGGAATCAAGCAGCTGCTCAGCAGGGACCTCAAGGACAAGGTAGGTGTGGTGGTGGGAAGCAAGGGCGGGCTGCAGCTGTGTTTCGAAAGTGGCTGCAGCAACAGCAGTAGCCAGACAGCTGATGTAGCAAGCTTTGATCTCAGCGCTAGCAAGAGAGGGTACCAGGTTTGTAGGATCAATCGTCTTTTTGTACTTATGGACCCTGCTTGTGTGCTCGTTCCCCGCCGCAATGTGCTGTGCTTGGTTGGCTGCAGCAATCCGCGCTGAAGGTTGACGAAGCTGTGCTGTCAGTCAAGCCAGGCGAGGCCAGCACCGCAGCAGCACCCACAGCCATCAAGGTCGGCACGGCAATGGCGCGTGCAGCAGCTGCTGGGGCGGCGCGCACAGCAGGCAGCACCTACAGCCACTCCTGGAAGCAGCAGACAGACATGCTGCTGCAGGAGGCCCAGCACATGGCTGCAGATGCTGCTAGGTGGGCCATGAAGCTGAAGGTTTGCTGTGGCATGGTGTTCGTCAACACTGTGTGGTTGCATACACCATTGCATTGAGTAAGTGGTTGAAGGGGAGCTCAGCAGCTGCCGCTGATGCCTGCTTTTCTTACTTGCGCGTGCTGACTGCTATCGTTTGGCTGTCCCTCTGCTCGTGCAGGCTGCGCAAGGCTGTGAAGCAGCTGCTGCAGGAGGCCCATGCTGCCAGCCAGGCTGCAGGTCAGGCGCTGGACGCCTCGCTGGCTGCAAAGCTGGGCTCAACCAAGCTGCTCAAGGATGAGCTAGCGGCACAGGTAAGCTTGTTATGTTGGCATTGTTTGAGCTGTACCACTCCCATTTTGCTGTTGGAGCAAGCTACATGTATGCCCTGTTCAAGAACTTACTGCCAGATGCTGCTGCTGTGCCCCGTGTTGTTTGAAATCGCAGCTGAGCAACGTCCAAGATGAGCGTGCACATGCAACACAGCAGCGGGACAGTCTGCGCTCATCCTTGCAGGAAAAGCAGTGAGTAAATCGCCAAGCAGCATAGCCAGCAGCAGTCCAGCCCAGTCAACCTTCTGCTTCCATGTGCTGCACCATCCAGCGCACCACACAACCACACAGCATCATGCAGCTTAGACCTACCATGTCCATCTCCCTACTTCCCTGTGTGCGCACATGCTGTGCATGCTGCCTTGAAGGTCCATGCTGACAATGCTTCATCGCTGCTTCATCGCTATTGCCTGCAGGGTGCCGCTGCAGCAGCTGGAGGCCCGCTACGCGCTGCGCGCCGCGCGGCCAGACAGCGAGGCAGTGGAGGTGCAGTACGCGCTGGTAGCAGAGGCAGCACAGCTGGCGGCCGTGTCCGCGCAGCTCTCGCAGCGCGTGGGCGCGGCCGACACGCAGATATTGCGCCTGGACGAGCTGAGTGCGGCGCTGCTGCAGAACATTGCTGACAAGGAGGCTGCCATGAGCCTTGAGGAGAAGGTGGCGCTGATGGATGGCCGCGCGCTGCCTGCGGTGCCGCCCACACCCAGCGTGCTCAGTGTGAGTGCAGGGGGACCACAGAGATGCGGAGTTCAGGGCTGATACGTCACAGGGACTGTGCGGCAGCTTGCGGTGCGGATGCATGGGCAGTGCGTCTGTCACACACATGGTTGCTATGGCTGTGCATGGGCTGGCAACTAAGCAGAGTGTCTTCGGGAAGCACTGATGATTGACCCTTTTGCCTGACTGTGTATGCTGGTGCTGCCCGCAGGTGTGCAGCAGCGTTGCGTCTGGCTACAGCGGCCTTGGGGAGTCAGCCTCACAGGTGTGCTCGCGCGTCAGCACACCCATGGCCAGGAGGGCAGGCGGGGCTGGCGGCAGCAGGGCAGGAGGAGGAGGAGGCGGCAGCTGCGCAGGCGCATCTGTCACCAGCAGCGCCATTGCCAGGATTGCAGCACTCGAGCAGGAGCTGGCAGCAGCTAAGGTTGAGACGGAGCAGCTGCAGAAGACGATCACAGCAATGAAGGACAAGCCAGCGACCGCTACAGGCAGCCGCAGGGGCGCTTAGCAGCAAGGTTGTGGTGGGACAACGGGGGTGATGCGGTGCTGAGAGCTTTGCTGGCGCAATGTTGTGCACAGCAAGCCCATGCAGCGCTGTTGAAGCATGTAGGTAGCTTAGGCTTCAAGGGCTTTGAGCCATTACAGGATATCTGTCAGGCAGACGTGCAAGGCAAGTGGACAGGCACCACCCTGCACTCACTGCTTGCCACACACATCGGACTCCATCACATGCTGCACTTGCAGCGCACCTGCTGTCAATGTTTGTGCTGCAGCAGGCCCTGCTGCAGTCCCTGAGGGACTGCTGCAACCCAGTTCTGCCAATGTAGCGAAGGCAGCTTTTGGCCTAAGTTTTTCAGGGCAGAGTGTGAGAGTGTGCAGAGTGTTAGACAGCTGTGGACAGTGGGACAGCCTACATCCCTGCTGGGCCACAGCCTGTAAGTGTGGTCCACGTGCTGTCATGACTAAATGATGATGCTGATCAGGAGTGATGACACACACACCACCTTGAATGTTTATGGCGCCGTTTTGATGGATCATCATTTCTAATCTTGTTGGAAAATGGTGTGCATTCTGATTGGGTAGTGGGAGATTTGAAGGCAGACAGGATCAAACATTGGCAAGCAGACAAGATGCCATTCAGATGCCTGCGGACAGTGCAAGGGTATCCCAGCTGTGAGGCAGTCAGCAGAGGCCAGGTTGTGAAATGACTGCTCTACCTGACTGCTGTCGTCCGCTCTCGATGCGTTCGTGTGCATGAACGTGTTATAGTCGACGGAGCAGCCGGTCAAACGTGTACTGATCATCGCGCGGGAACTTTACTCAGCGGTGACACACCCGGTAAGCCTGTTAATTTGGTTGTACAGCAAAACGAATTTTTAGTTATCGGCGTTGAGCTCCTCTCTGCCAACATAAATTTCAGGCCTGAAGCCCCGGATAGTTATGCAAAGCTGCAAGCTAGGCGATCTGCTGCTGCGCGTACGACCAGCCCCTCTACTGTCATTGCAATCTTAGTAACATTGATTTTGCTTGAATCTTGGCCCCATACACCTGTGTCATCGTCGCACCAGCTCTTGTTGGTCAGCAACGCTGCTACTGCTGCTGTGCCATCTGTGCTAACATCACACACAGCCTAACAAGATGGGTGTTCCAGTGGGCGGAACAGATGGCTCAAGCTGCGTATATATACCACAGTGGGCTGGCATGCCAGCCGATCAGCTGGCGGCTACCATAGCAAACATCATCATTGCTGTGGTTGGCATCCTGTCGCTGGCGTTCTATGGAGCACACTCCTACCTGTCCACATGTGGCTGGGAGGAAGTGTATGTGTGCGTGGTGGAACGTGAGTGTAACAAGCCTGGGAGTACACTTGGCACATGCTGTAACAGGCAGCGCATGCAGCATGTTGGGTTTGAAGACAGCAGTGCAGCAGTTGTGGACAGTGCCTGCCACCGGCTGCCGCGTGGTAAATGTGCATCGACATGCAGCAGCAATCAGTTACCCGGCATGTCATCAAACAGTGCAGCAATCTGCTTGTTTGACATGCCGCTTGTAAGTTTGTATTGTAAGTGAACCTGGCATGCTGCCTTGCTGCAGTGATGAAGGTGTTCATTGAGATCTTTCTGGAGTACTGCGTGCCAGTCACATTCTACGAAACAAACGGCAACTTCATCGTCTGGGTCCGATATGCTGAGTGGCTGCTCACATGCCCGGTGAGGCGCCGGCCTGTCTGTTATACGTTACGAATGCAGCAATGCCACTCCAACCAGCTGCAGCACAACAGCAGTATTATGCTGCCAGCCCACGTCACTTGACTGCCAGGCACTACCCGCGGCTTCCGGCGACGCATGCCAATCTATCTGCACATCCATTCCTCGCTGCTGCTGCTGCTGCTGCTGCTGCTGCTGCTGCTGCTGCTGCTGCTGCTACTGCTGCTGCTGCTGCTGTTGCTGCTGCTACAAATGCTGCAGGTGATCCTCATCCACCTCAGCAACCTGACAGGCCTGGCTGACGATTATAACAAGCGCACCATGTCGCTGCTGGTGTCAGACATAGGCACCATAGTGATGGGCGTGACAGCAGCAATCGCCAGCGGCTATGTGAAGGTGCGCGGCAGGCGGCAGCAGCAGCAGCTGCAGCAGCAACACGTGTACGGCAGCAGCAGGTGCTGATGCGGCATGATTATATAAGGGTATATAAGGGTAGAGCTCCTTGCACTGACGCACTTACAGCGTTTGTACAGTGCAAGAACTGGAGGCCCTGCGCAGGACTGTGTACGCAGCACTGCTGACCTCTCACTGCTGCTGCTGCTGCTGCTGCTGCTGTGGTGCCTGGCATGTGCAGCTGGCATTTTTCCTGCTGGGTCTGTGTTACGGCTGCGTCACGTTCAAGATTGCTGGCCAGATCCATCTGGAGGCATTCTATTCAATGCCACGTGGCAAGTGCAGGCGACTGGTGAAGTGGATGGCATTGGTGAGCAACTTTCTGGCTACAGTTGAAATAGCCTATTTCAGTGTCAGTAGTGTCCTGCAACCTGATAAGGCGTATTCTTTGATCCAGGCAGCTGTCGTCAACTGGCGGCTTCCTATATGAGCTGTTGGTGAATTGCAGTGGGTTAGCCTGCAGTTTGTTACAAGTTGTGGCTGCGTCTAAGGCAGAGTGTCAGCCATGCAGCTTCTGCTGCTTCACCATATGTTCACTGCAGACATTGGCCCAGGCTGTTAAGCAGCAGAACCCTGCCTATGCTTACACCATGTCTTGCTTATGGCTGAGTGTATGTTGTGCATCTCGCTGCAGGTGTTCTTCACATCATGGCTGGGTGAGTAAGGGCGGCACATGTCATACGGCAATGCAGGCGCGGGTGCAGCAACAGGAGCAGCGCCGCCATGTGGCGCCGCCATATGGCGGAGCAGCGCCGCCATATGCAACAATGCATATGCACACCTAACTTGCACAGCCTGCACAGCAGTACTGCAAAAAGTAATTCAGCCACAGCAATTTGCTGCCAGATTTCCTCCCTGTGTCAACACAGGGAGCTGCACAAAGCGATGAGTCAGCAAGTTTCTGCTGCTGTGGTGCCTGCAGGCTACGCTGTGCTGTTCATGCTGAAATTTTCTTAGCACTGTTATAACGGTTGTCACAACGCTTGCAGGCTACCCGGTGCTGTTCGTGTTGGGCACTGAGGGCTTCTTTCGCGTGCTCAGCCCCTGGGGCAGTGTGGTGGGCCACTGCATTGTGGACCTGCTCAGCAAAAATGTGAGTCGCTGGGGGCACAGAAATAGCTCTTTTAATCATGATAGGGGTGATGGAGTGCCGCTGTCTGGTACGTTATCTCAATTGGGAGCCCGGCTGGCAGCTATGCAGCTATGCAGCTGGCGGTCAAGTTTTTTGCCATTCACGCGGTCTCCAGCATGACTGGGCATTGTTTTTGGAGTTGCATGACACCGGCTCACTTGTCAGCGTCAGCAGCAACTGACAAACTGCTGCTGCTGCTGCTGCTGCTGCTGCTTCTGGTGTCTGTGCCTGTGCAGCTGTGGGGCTTCCTGGGGCACCACCTTCGCATCCATGTGAGTGCCTTTTTAGAATCAATAACATACAATCATTTGACAGTTTTCCAGTTACATGTGAGTGCACTGCTTGCTAGGCGTGTGCAAGGCAGTCACCATATATGGTCACAATAAAGCACTTGTGGCACGCAAAACTGCCGCACCAGCAGTGAGCCTTGCGCCTGGTGACATATAAATGCCATGCCTGCGCTGCACAACTTCATTTTTGTGGGAAACACACAATTGCAGAAGTAATGCGTGTCACAGCACGCATCCAAGGATTTCTACGTGCTGGCTGTGGCGTGCTGCTGAGCTGCAGGTCCAAGAGCACATTGCCATGCATGGCATCCTGCGGGTGCGGCGAGTACGTAAAGTTCTTGGCCTGTTTGAGCTGGAGGTGAGGCGGGGGCAGCAGCAGCAGCAACAGCAGCAGCACAGCAGCAGCGGCGGCGGCAGCAGCGGCGGCGGCAGCAGCGGCGGCGGCAGCAGCGGCGGCGGCAGCAGCAGCTGCTACTGCGGCGACGGCAGCACATCAGCGGCAGCGGCAGCAGCAGCAGCAGCAGCAGTAGGACTTCAGCTGCTCAGATCAGCAGTCATTAGCAGCTGTGTGTAGTGTCAACCTGACTGATGGGAACACGGCATGGCAGCAGTTAAAGCGTTGTGCAGTGCAACATCAATGCATCACCTGCAGGGTTACATGCGGCATTGCAGACTGGGTGTCAGCCAGCCCGCAGACAGGCACACAGCCAGATACACAGCCACGTAGCCAGCCAGACAGACAGTGCTTTTGACTTGCCCAATCGCCTAGCCATGCTGGTGCGTAGCCTCGCTGGGCTACTGCCGGAGGCAGGGTTTCAGTCCTGAGATATACTGTATTGTATTAAGGAAATCACATGTGGGGCCTGGCACCATCTTAGATGGTATGAGCCACATGGTCTGAGACCAGAAATTGGACTGAATTGGGTTGCAGGTTGAGACGTTTGTGGAGGATGACAGCCTGCCGGGGGCTGTGCGCAGCTCCATGGCTGGCGTGGCTCGCAGGAAGAGCATCCAGAAGGCCAGGAGCAACCTGACAGCCAAGGTGAGTGGTGAACCCTGGCATGCATTTGTGCTGCTGCTAGTAGCACACTCCGGCATGCTGCCTGTTTACCATGCTGCTTTTGCATAGGCATGCTGGTGCTAGCTTGGCGGACTTCCAAACACATATATGATGAAAACATTCATTCATTCATGAAGCCCAAAGCACACACTGCAGAGTCATGTGCATGTGTGATGACTGCGTGCTTCAGCTGTGGCTGTCTTGCCCTGCTGCTGCTGCTGCTGCTGCTGCTGCTGCTGCTGCTGCTGCTGCTGCTGCTGCTGCTGCTGCTGCTGCTGCTGCTGCTGCTGCTGCTGTTGCTGCAGGGCCAGCACTGCTGTGAGTTGGACCTCACAAGCCCTGCTGCTGCAATCACCCCCAAGTCCCCACACCCCTCCACACCCGGCAACCAGCCAGCAAACGCAGATGATGATGATGAGATCGAGTACATCCTTCCTGCACAGTTCCTCCTGGGCAACCCGCGCTGGCACAGCAGCTTGGCTGGTAGCGTGAGGCGCGTGCACCCAGCAGCAGCAGCTGAAGGCAGTGCGGCAGGTGCTAACACTAACCGCAGCAGGGGTGTCAGCTTGGAGTGGCCTGGCAGGGTGCCTGGCAGTGCCTGGCGCAAGTCAGTTGAAGGGACGGCTGCAGCACCGGGGGTGAAGCAAGCAGGAGCACAGGCAGCAGCAGCAGCAGGTGTTGGCAGCACCGCTGAGGAGGGCGTGGCAGCGGATGCTGCTGCTGCTGCTGTTGCGGTCAGGTCCAAAGCAAGCATGGGTGAGTTGTACAGAATGACGCACCAGTTGCTGTTCATGCTCTTTCAAACAGCATAGGCGCAATCGCATGCATGATGTCAACCTTGCAGCAGGTGTTCACCACACGCGCTGTTGCACCGGCTAACTAACTACAGGGCTGTGCGATCTCCAATATGACCTGGTACAATGCAGAGCAACAATTATATCTTTGTGGTGCCATAGCGCTGCCGCAGTATGCTTTGCCGAAGCCCTCTACACTGCTTACTAGTTGGAATCTGGCTGACTGCTGATGTGCACGCAGACGCGCCCAAGACGGATTGAGGGCACCCCATGTATGTCCTGTACGGATTTGGCGGTAACCACAGGTGACAAAGGCGTGGAGCGCCAGGCAGCCCCGTTGGGATTCTGCGAGTCGCAGACAATCTTTACTAATCCAGTATGGTTGACAATCAGAATATCCTAGGAGATCTGTTTCAGCTGCCAGTGCCCTCAATGGACGGCGACAGCAGTACAGCAGACAAGAAGCAGGCAAGAAGCAGTCGAGAATGCGAGTGTGTATGAATGCTTCAAGATCGTCTGAACGGCCTTGAAAAGGGCTCTGACAGGGAGGCATGCTGCAACTGCTGCTGCGCACCCCCAAGGTTTGTGTGTGCTACAAGCCATGACAGTGTCAATTGACTGCTGCCCTGATGGCAACTTAATTCCAGGCTCCAACCAGCTGATTGCTCGTGTTTTTGTTTCAGCGCTTTGCTTTCCAGCTGCTGGTGGTGCGATTGTACCACGAATGTCTGTGTGTTCCCACCACCTCTGGCCATTACAGCCTGTGTTGGCTGTCAAGAATGAAGGGGGGCAGAGTGTTGTGTGGATGTCGGCTGAATGCCTGTCTGCAGTGGTTATTCTTCACTTACAGTTGTACACAGAGTCATTGAGCTCGTGTCTGCCTGCATGCTGTTGTCAAAGGCATTGTTGCAACGATTGACATCCATGCTGCCTGCCAGCACTGCGGGGGCTAATTCACCGAGCTTGCATAGCTGATCTAGCGTAGTTCTCACTGCACTTGTTCAACCTCTGCTGAGATGACTGCAAGGGCACACCCTCAGTTGGGGTTACATGGGCATCAGTCTGGCAATGATTCTGCATTCCAGCAGATAACACCGAAGCTTGCAAAGGCTTATGGTGTGCAACACGTGCATGGCATGACATGCATGACATGCATCGCAGCTGGCCGTGTTGTTTTGCTCACTGCATGTTACTGTCACAGTATCAACGGATCAGCACTGCTGCTGGCAGCAGCAGCTTTCTGGAAGTCTCACGTTGAGAAGACATAGATCTGCGCATTAGATGGCATCCATACACGTTGTTTGGCTTCTGTCACTTGCGATTGTTACATGTGGGCGCTGCTGTCGCGCACTCTGCACAGGTGTGCTGCCTCTTTCCCCAGCTCTGTGGCCACAGCATAGATGCACTTTGACGATCAGACATATGTCACTGGCCTACTTGTCACAAGCTTATATTGTATCAAATCTACACACCAAAAGCAAGTGGACTTCCACCTGGACCACATGTTCTGTAGCTGCTGCAATGCAAGCAGCCATCTGCAGACCAGGTTGTGTTATGCATCTGCATCCTGGCAGGCACGTCCATGCTGCATGGGCTGATGCGTGCGCTACATAGCTTGTACTTTTCCCAAGTTGCCGCCAGCGGAGTATGCACTCTGCATATGAGATGCATCGTTTACAGCAGTGTGGAGAATACAGATAAGCCGGGAGATTCTGCCAGGCAGACTGCCAGGCACACTCGGGGTCAGAGTGCGGTGCTCAGCACATCAGGCTGATCATCACATCTCGGGACTGCCATGCTTGATGTGTCTGCCGCTTCGAGTTCCTGCAGCTCCACTGCAGCTATCAATTACGCACCTGCATGGCTGGCTGGAGCGCATTGTATCTGTTATATGTGCCTAGGCACGTAGTGCCGCAGTGGCATACAGTGCTGTCTCCATGTTGTTTGGGGGCTGTGTTTGTGCCTGCGTGATCTAGTGCTGTGTAACCCAACACATGGTTTCCACTCTATTACACATCAGGTATGTCTATCACTTGATGCCATGCTGATGGGCAGCCGTGCCTGCATTAACAGCCCACTTGGAGCCAAGGAGACTTGGACCGGGGTCTTCTGGTCCAGCATTGCTTGAAGGTGTGCAGCTATGCATTTTTACCACGGTCGTTTGGGATACTGGAGCCGTACACATTCGGCCATTTACATCAGCAGTAAAGCTGCAAACGCCGCACTGCAGCGCATGCGAGGCACGTTCACGCTCTAGGAAAAATGTTACTGCAACGCTTTGGTGCATACCTGCTGCTGTAGACAGCACTGGACACGTCAGCTGCCTGCCGGCAGCGCGGAAGCAAGCTACTCACTGCAACAATGCAGTAGACATCACCCTGCCAGTGCCAGCTGCTGCTGCTGCTGCTGTCCATCACCCTCGGCTTGCAGCACGCTCTGCAGCAGCCCTGCAACTGCCGCCTGCACCTCCTGCCCCGCTGCCCCCTGCTGCAGGCCCCATCCCTCCGCCTGCGGCTGAAACCCTAGCTGCTGCAGCGCCCACAGCATGACAGCTGCATTCCGGCTGGTCAGCTGCAGCTTTCCTGCAGCCAACAGCACCTGCTTCAGCCACTCCCTATCTGGCTCAGCAGCAAAGCATGCCAACGCCCACAGCATATCTGTCAGCGCTTGCTCGCTCATGTACCCAGCCTTAGATGCAGCTTGATGCAGGTACACTTTGAGCCAGGCCGCCCCCGGCCTGTGTTTTAGGGTGCACAATGCCCAGCCCACATCTGCTAGATCCTGGCTGCTCAGTAGATGCAGCCCGCGCTGCAGCGCTGTCAGCAGCTGATGCAGCAGCTGCGGATGCGGTTTGAAGCCCAGCCTGGCGCAGGCCCAGAGCAGCGTGGCAAGCGAGGTGGTTGGAGCGCCGTCAGCAATCTTCTCGACTGCTCTGCTGACACCTGCAGCCATGTACTCTGCATGAGGCTTCAGGCCAGATGCTGCAACGAATGCAAACACATCAGCCAGCTGCTGCGTGCTGCTCTGCCATAGGATGAAGCCCTGCCGCTGCATCACAGCCTCTACCAGCTGCGGCAGCTGCTGCTGCTGGTACTGCTGCAAGCTGGCAGCTGCCAGTGCATCTGCACTGATCTGGATGCCGCTGCTGCTGGTGCCA
This sequence comes from Scenedesmus sp. ARA3, assembly GCA_004335835.1. Classification (NCBI taxonomy): domain Eukaryota; kingdom Viridiplantae; phylum Chlorophyta; class Chlorophyceae; order Sphaeropleales; family Scenedesmaceae; genus Scenedesmus; species Scenedesmus sp. ARA3. The sequence continues at coordinate 51,949 of RWJK01001661.1, read as the reverse complement.
CTGCTGGTGCTGTTACCTGCCGCCCTGCTGCTGCGCTGTCTGCTCCTGCCCCTGCCTCGCTGTGCCGGCGCTGGCTGCTGCTGCACTTCCACTGCAACCGCAACATGCCAGTCAGCTGCATGTGCCGCTGCATACGTTGCGAGGCCCTGTTCAAACATTACGCCAGCTTGACACAGCCTCCTGAGAGTCTCAGGCTGCATAGTGGAGGCCAACTCCACAGCTCGAGCCAGCAGCTGCTGCTGCAGCTGACCCACAGGCATATAGTCCAGGCTCACACACCCAAGCAGTACATCAACCAGCACTTGGGCAGGTGCTGCAGGGCAGTGCTGCAGCAGCTGCTGCCCCAGCTGCTGCATCCACTGAGGGTCAGGCAGGTGCCCCAGCCGCCCTAGGCACCAGCACAGCACACCAAACTGCTCCGTGCTTAACCCACCTTCCTGCTGCTGTTGCTGCTGCTGCTGCTGCGACATGCCTGGAAGCTCACTGCTGAGCGCCTGTTGCTGCTGCTGCTGCTGCTGCTCTGAAGCAGCATCTGCATCTGCTGCTGTGGCTGCTGAAGAGCTGCTGCTTACGCCTGCTGCATCCACAGCTGCTGCTGTTGCCGCCAACAGATCTTGCTGCTGTTGCCGCAGCTCAGCCTGACCAGGCGCCGCTAGCCCGTTAGGCGCCTGACTCGCTGCTGCTGCTGCTGCTGCTGCTGCTGCTGTGCTACTGCCAGCTTCAGCTGAAGGCAGATGCCCTGGTTGTGTCACCGCTGCTGGGCTGCTGCTGCTCCAGAGCTGTTGCTGCAGCTCCTGCGGCGGCAGCAGCAGCACAGCCTGGTCACTGCTGCTGCTGCTGCTGCTGCTGTTGCTGAAGCCGTCTTGAGCGCGTGCTAGTGCTGCTCGCATCCAGCTGTCTTTTGGCTTGTAGTCAAGAGAAGCAAGCGACAGCAGCAGATCCACAGTGTCACCTGCAGCAGCAGGCAGGCAAGCACGGCAGGAACAGCACAGGACAGTGTCAGCAACTGGCGATGCACACACACTGCTCGGCATCACATGATGTGTAGCTGAACGCAAGCAGCTGCTACAACAGGAGGAGCCAGCAAACACGCGATGCTAGCATAGGACATACACAAGTGGCGCACGCTGCTTTCAGCACCACACATAAACACCAGCACTGCCTGTGTCTGCTGTGTTGGCTAGTCCACAAGTACCACCCGCAGCAGCAGTGTAGTGCACCAGCCGCACCTGGTGAGACCTGCTGCAGCAGCGGCTTCATTCGCTCACACAGCGCTGCTAGCCAGCCCGCATTGGGTGCATACTTGGGCATGCGGGCCAGGCCATGCATCAGGTGCACCAGCTGAGGGCCACTGAGCTCCTGAGCATCAAATGCACGCCGGGTGATGATCTTCACCTGAAGCAGCAGCAGCAGCAGCAGCAGCAGCAGCAGCAGCAGCAGCACACCAGGCAGGGAAGCAGGCAGAGATGCTCGGGGTTCTTAGCAGACAGCAGACATGCAGGCAGCTGCAACGCGTAAGCACCAGGCATGTAATTGGCCCAGAGCCCCCTTGTGACTGTCAGCCAGGAAAGACTGCACACCTGTACAAGGCCCGCTACAGCGCTGTTCAGCAAGCAGAGTGTACCTAAACTACGGCATAGCCACCACGGAGTGCATTCCACACACTGCATGCCGCACATCTGCAACAAATCAAACCGCACCTGGTTCAGGAACAGTATGTCGCGTGGTGTGTACCCCAGCTCGCCCCACGCCCACACCAGCGCGCACACATCCCCAGGGGCAGCTGCATGCAGGTGCTTGGAGGCCTGCCGGTAGCAGCGCTCCACCCACGGCAGGTCCGGCACAAACCTGACCAGGCAGCAGCAGCAGCAGCAGCAGCAGAGTCAGTTGCAGGAGTCATAAGTCAGCGCTCCACCCACAGCAGGTCCGGCACAAAGCTGCATGCAGGGCAGCACAGGGCGGCCGCCAGGATGCCTTAAAACTGAGGGGCATCGCTGTGAGGTGACAGCAGCTACAGCTGCACACTATGGGACGCAGCTACGCGCCATGCTGCTGCAGCATGCTGGCATCAGACGTGCAGGATGGCATGCATGCAGCTGCTATACTTCCCTAACTGCCTGCAGCACAGGCTGCAATGCTGCCTAGGAATGCGTCCACCAACACCCCTCCCTGCTGAGATGTCGTGCTGCTGCCAGAGGAGCTCAAAAAGGCCCACGACTAGCAGGAGAACACCGGCATGCTGCTGCTGCTGCCGCTGGTGCCGCTTCTGCTGCTGCTGGTGCTGCTGCCACTGCTGCTGAGTACTTGCAACAGCCGGCGCTGCACTGCACACACAACTCACCCGACCATTGCGAGTGCAGTCAGCATCTGCGCCAGCTGCGCAAAGCTGAGCGCGCCGACCTTGTGCTCCGCAGCAGCAACCAGGTTCTCCCAGAACGCTGCATCTGTCACGCCGCAGCTGCACATGGCTGCAGCAGCTGCTGCAAAGTGCGCTGGCTGGAACCAGCTGGATGCCTGCAGCAGTAGTGCTGACAGCTCCTGCAGTAGCATTGCGCATTCGGGCTCTGGGGGAGGGCCCAGTTCCTGCAAGCAGTAGCAGCAGTAACAGCAGCAGGCAGTAGGCAGCAGGCAGAGGGCCTGGCAGGCATTGGTTTGTGCGGCTGGGTAGTCCAAAGCAACAGCTGCTGTTGCATAAGTTTGGCAGTCCTGTTTGCTGCAACTTGGGCGACATAGCTGTCCACGTACTGCTTCAACAAGCAAGGAACCAGCTGCAGCATTGCATCATACACTCTTGCTGCCGTGTTGTTGCCGTTTTGGCAGCTGCTGGGACAAAGCCATGGACCAACACAACACTGTGCCTGCGCTGCAACAGGGGCGCAGCTACCCACCTTGTACAGCACAGCAGCCTGTGACGCAACTGCTGTGACTGCCAGGAAGTTGAGCACGCTGCCATGCTGCTGCAGGAACCCCTGCAGCTGCTGCCAGTCTGCCAGCGCGGGTATCTGCTGTGCCAGCTGGCTGTTGAGCTCTGCTGTTGCTGCATGCTGCTGCTGCTGTGCTTGCAGCCTCGGGCTGCTGGGCTTGAGCTCAAACACTAGATGGTCAGACTCGATACTGTCGGCAGCCTGTAACAGAACCGTGGCACGGCACCTTCAGTCACCACTGCAGAAAGGGGCTGGAACAACTCATGGCAATGTGCCTGCGAGCAGCCTAGAATGCAAGCGGATGCGCGCTTCCAACAACGATCATGGTTGGTGCCCCGTGTCACAGGAAGCAGTTGAGCTGCTGCTGCTGCTGCGGCTGCTGCAGTGGCGGCTGCTGTTCAGTGGCTGTCGCTGCACAAGCACAGGGCATGCCTAGCTGAAGCATCCTGAGGTGTACCAACAATGCAGCAGCAGAGCCAGCGCACCTCATACACCTGCTTCAAGTACTCATGCTTGGCCGCATTCTGCAGCTCTTTGCGAGCTACATACTGCTTTGCACGCTTGAGGGCTGCTGCAGCTATGCTGCGCGGTCTACGTGGCCCAGGTTGGCTGGCAGCAGCTGCTGCTCTGCCCTTGCTGCTGCTGAGCTGCTGCATCGCTCGACTCCAGCTTCAGCTATCACGATCCTTTCAAAAATATGCCGCCAATGTGTTAACTAACGATGATGAAACATCATGCGACTGCTAGGCGTCCTGACAGAAGTCACTCAGCACTTCCCACGTGTTGCTACGCCAGGCTGCGTCTGAAGGCACGAGCCTTTGCAACCTACAAATAATAAAACGATATGTCAGCTGACTTCGCACCGAGCTTAATAACCCAGCTTCACCCTGGCCCGTGAGTGACAGGGTTACTGTTCACTCCTAGTCAGCAGTGCTGAGCACTGCCCACCCTTCAGGTCGAGCACGCTAAGTGTGCCTAGGTTGCTTACATCTTAAGTCAAGAATGGCGTAACAGCTGCTGGCAGTGCGAGCTGCGCTGCTGCATGGCCATGGCATCCAAGCAACAGCAACCAGCAGCAGTGACTGATAAGCCCCTTTCGCTTGCAGAACAGGCACTGCAGCATTCAGTGTACTTTAATGCCAGCACGTGCGAAATCAAGGGAGATGTAGTGCAGCTTGCAGCTGTTTGGGTGAGCACTTCACACACCTGCCGCGTAGTAGGGACAGTACAGCACTGTCACTGCAGTACGGTACTGCTTGACGCACATGCCGTGTACAGCCTATCCAACCTCTTGCTGCTTGCTGAGCCTATCTTTATTTATTGTTGTATGTGCTATGCAGAGGTCTGGCCATGGGCCAGTAAGCAAGGTGTGTCCTCAGCCGAGCGTGTTGTGCCAGTGGTGCTATGCATGCAGCAGGTGTCGCAGGCAACCAGCCAACACCCCTGAATCACAGCATGCATCAACGCGTCAGCCTGAAGACCAGCTGTGTTTATAGAATGCGTGAGGCAATATAAACATGGTATGTACCAGGTCATTGGCGTATCAAACCAGCAGTGCTCATGCTGTGCTGGCTAGCTGGTGATTTGTCATCTGACAGCAGCAGCTGCGCCTGCATGTGCTTCATACTGTGCTGCTGCAGCAAGAGGCTGGGCTGCTGCTGTGGTACCACTGCCACAGAGGCGAGGATGGACAGGCAGAGGTTGCAGCAGCAGGCGTCATCAACAGCTGCCTGGCCACTCTCAACAGCCAGGATGCCACGACAGCAGACAAGTCGATTGCAGCAGGTGTGCTCGCTATAGCTGAGGTCATGCACGCTGCCATAGGAACATGGGCTTTCTCCTGCAAGCTGATGGAGGCAGAAGGGAACTTACCATAAGTATAGGGTAGTTTGATGTGTCCTGCAGCAACCAATAACGCCAGCAGCCAGCAACCACACACTCCAGAGGAGCCAAGCACCCCCAGCAGTGCAACGGTTACGAGGTGTGCGTGTGCAACACAGCGTACCTGCTCCCTTCTGAACCATTCTGCTGCAGGCATCCTGCTCACGCTGTGCCAGGCAGACCCCAAGCAGAAGGAGGCAGTGGTGAAGGCCAAGGCAGGGCCTGACAGCTGCTGCCAGGTGCTGCACGCCTGCCTGGCTTGCGGGGACTGCATGCCGCGCCATGTTGTGGCGCTGCTCGCAAGCCTGGCTGCCAGCCCACCCGTGAGTATGATTCATTATGACTACTGCAGCTGTTGGATCAGCAAAGAAGTGGATAAGTTCAAGCAGCAGATGTGCAGCTCCTGCACACGACAGTGCACCCTGGCAGAGCTAGCACAGCGGTACTGCACAAACACACGCAGATACAGTAGCAGCAGCTGTAGCAGTTGCTCTGACGGATCATGCATAGGTAGCGCTTAGGCAGCAGTGCAGCATCTGTTTGTGAAATACTCGTTTAACATTTACACTCTCCTGCTGCCCTTGCCGTTTCCTGCAAGCACGCAGAGCCTGGCTGTGCTGCTGAAGGCGCTGCAGGGTGAGGTGCCCTGGGCCGCGTACTGCCGCCTGCTTGCAGGCAGCAGCAAGGACCACGCCACCGCCATCAGCACAGCAGACCTTGTGCGCAGCCTAGTTACAGGGGTGAGCAGCAGACCCTTGAGTGCAGCGCACTGCTAAGCGTGGTTGGCAAGTGCTGGACGCCGTGAAAATACCCGATATGCAGCAGCACTGCGTGTATGGGTTGCCCTTTCTGATCCCTCCTGTTGCTTTTGCTGCTCCTGCTGCTGTTTGTTTGATGGCCTGCAGCATGAAGTGCTTGCTGCTGAGGCTGCAGCCAATGGGCTGCTGCAGGCGCTGCTGAGATGCGCAGCCAGCCACAAGAGTGCTGCTGCTGTGGCAGCTGCAGCTGCCGCCCTGCAGGCGTTGTGTGAGGCCGCGCCTTGCAACAGGGCACAGCTAGGGGAGCTGCCAGGTGAGTGCTGCCAGCTGCTTTCTTCTACACACCAGGAAGTCCTCAAGTATAGCGCCTGGTGTTTGATGCGCAGCTGCTGTTGTAGGAACAGCAAACTCACAGGCAGTGTGAGCACCGGAGGCCAAATGTGAGCCTGGGATTCTCATGGTGTGTCATCTGTTTTGTATGCTGCAGCGTGAAGTTGCTGGGACCTTTGCTCCTGGTATGCGCCAGGAAGCGTCAAATCACAGTCTTACATTCCTGCTGTCTGCTGCCTTGTCCAGGTGCCATTCAGGTTCTTGTGGACCTACTGGGCCCGCCTCCTGCAAGCATTGTTGCCTGGGAGCAGCAGGAGTACAAACACATCCTACACCCGCCACCTCCACCAGCAGCAGCAGCAGCAGGAGCGGCAGCACAGTCCCAAGCACCTCACGTAACCATTGCCTTGCCAGGCTCCAACCAGCAAGGCGGCGCCGAGCAGCAGCAGCATGATGCGCAGATGCAGCGCACAGCGTCAGGCAGGCGCCTGCCGGGTGGCAGCAGCACGGGCAGCATGCGCACTTTTGGCGGGAATCCTGCAAGCGGCATCCTGCGGGGCAGCATGACGCCTCGCAGGACAGGCACGGGTGCGCTGGAGGATGTGGGGGCGCTGGGGCAGAGCAAGGCTGCGCGGAGCATTAAGCCTACCAAGTGAGCTGCAGCTGCAGCTGCGCTGCTTAGTAGTCGATAGCACGCCTGCTTCCGGTGTTGCTTTGAGGCGTGCACTCAGCTTGATGCTCTCTGCTCGAGACAGGGCACGAACTTGAACAGGCCATCAAGCGCCTCTGCTTTAAACCTATGCTACAAACTCAACAACAGGACCTGCCATGCATGTTGGCGCGCAGGTCGATTCGGCTGCCCGACATAGGTGAGGCTGAGGGCGCTGGCGCAGCAACTGAGGCCAGGTTGTCTGATTGCGCGCTCAACTCCAAGAGCAGCGTGGCGCGGCGGGGCGGCTCCTGCACCGGCTCGGATGGGGCTGGCAGCATTGCGGCCGGCCGCACGAAAGCAAAGGTGAGGGTGACCAGGGCAATTGCTGCTGCAGACATCAAATCTATACAAAAATGAAGGTCTTTGTTGGTTACCACTGGTTGGCAAGTTGGTCAAGCAGCATCTTCCCTTGCCTTGCAGTGTATGATGGGGCGGCCGGAGAGAGAAGCAAGCCTGGTGCGTTCTGTTCTTTGCTGACTGGTGCACCGAGTGTTGACTGTTTGACCATATGAATGCTGCTGCAGGGCTTCCGCCAGCTCACCATATCCTGCCCTGCCGGGGAAGCACCAGAGCTGCCCCAGCCAACGCAGCCGCTGCTATGCAAGAACAGCACAGCACTGAAGTGGCAAGGCCCTGTGCCAGATGCCACACGCGCGGCCGTTGCTGGCGTGCTGTCGGAGTTGGTGCAGCTGCCGCAGCTGTGCAGGGCCGTGCATGACAGGCTGGGCGCGTCACGGCTGTCTGCGCTGCTGGCGGCAGCTATGAAGGCAATTGCAGAAGGTGGAGGAGGTGGGTGCCTTGACTTGTTCTGTAATGGTAGTGTACTTGTTCAGAAGTGTGCACTGTGATTTCGTGATTAATCTGCCCACTGCTGTGCTGTGAGTTGAAGCATCACATAAACTGCCCGGCAGTGAGTTAGTAACTCACAGAAGGCAAAGTGGCCACTGTGACTCAACAGCAGCTGCTGTGATGTGCTGTGCAGGCAAGGGCGTCAAGAGCAAGAAAAAGAAGAAAGGCGGCAGCCTGACGCTGACACCTGAGAATGAAGCATACCTGTGCAACGTGTGCGTGTGCTTGAAGTTCATGACAGCCGCCGAAAACGCGGATTGCTACAGGGTAGCTGCTGCGGGCTGCCTACCGGCGCTTGTGCAGCTGGCAGCAGGCAGCAAGCAGACGCGGCTACGGCAGAGTGCAAAGGTGAGCAGGCACTACAGTGAGTTTGGAGCGCTTGCCTGGATTGACGGAGCGTGGCTGAACATACATGTGCTTCACGGTTGACATGTGTCTTATTGGAGGGTGCGCAGGCGCTTGACGTGCATTCCTGGCAAAACTATAATGTGCTGCTGCTGCTGCTGCTGCTGCTGCTGCTGCTGCAGGCTGTGCTGTCCCAGGCCGCCCTGTTGGCTGAAGTGCATGACCTTGTGCAGCAGGCGGAGGTGCCAGAGGAGCTGCTGGTGCAGGTGAGGCAGCTGAAGGAGCCAGCACAGCATGTGGCTGTGACAGGGCCAGCAAAATTGCTGCTGAGGCGTGTCAGCAGCTGAGCTCAGCGCTGTGCGTGGCACCAGGACCTACATAACTAATGTTCAGATGCACATTCAGCGCATCGCAGGTGTGTGTTTCGTGACGCCAGCGGCGTCAAGACCTCCTGCAGAACCTAGCCAAGTGCAGCTGTTTCAAGTTGACATGCTGTGTCTGCTGACTGTGCCTGCTGAAGCTGCAGGTGCCGCTGAAGCTTGTTGATGAGGAGCTGAAGCAGCTGCTGCTGGAATTTTCTGACCACACGCAGCGGCTGCAGCGGCTGGATGACGTCACCGCACGTGCACGCAAATGAACACAGCAGTGTTGCCCGTGAACAGCAGCCGGATTGTAGGCTGGGTCGTAAAGTCGGCACGGTGCAGCTGCAGCAGCTGACTGCTGAATGAGCCGTGTTTCGACTTGGACCAGTGCTTGCTGTGGGTCGGATCAGGGGCCATGTGTCGACATGCACACAGCGCCGCACTGTCATAGTACGATGATGTGTCAGACAGATGGGACTGCTGTTATTGCTACTACCAGATGTACTACAACTTGACCGCATGTGCTTGCTTAGTGGAAGCTTGCATTGTGTGTTCCCAGAAACAGATGGTCCTCTGCTGCAGCCAAATCATAGCCTGTCTGTTCAGGATTGTGTCTTGCGAGTGTACTGGCACAGCTGTTGGCAGAGTACTGCGGTGTGCCTCTGTCATTCGGCAAAAGTGGTGCGCACAGGCAATGGCAGTGATGCTACCAGGTAACATGTTGGTTATGATGATGATGGCAAGCCAGGTGTGCCAGGTAGCAAAGTCGCCCCTAGGGGCTTGACAATCTGCGCCAACAGTTGGGCATACAGCGCATTACGCACACCAGAAGAGTTTGGCATACAGTGCCCATGCACACGCCAGAACAGGTGCCAACACCGGCACATGTGTATTAAGCCAGCAATGGCCTCACACTATACTGGGCAAACGAGCCCTGCACCATCCTGATGCTTATGATAGACCACGCACTGAGCATCCTGATGCTTTTTATAGACCATGCACTGAGCAACAGAACAGAGTTGCAAGCCCCAGCATGCTGATACGCAACCATTCATGCTGTGTGGACAGAAAGACATGCTTGCGCAGAGTCAAACGCCATCTCTGCTGAAGCAGCAGAGCAGCAACAAACTGCTGCCAGTGACCATCCAAGCACCTGCCACAGTGTGGGTCAACATCTGCCGCGCACACAGCCTATACATGATATCCGCTGTTATGAGGTGTAACTGCTCAGCAGCAGCACAACAGTTTTATGCTCCTGCACCATAGAGTTCCCAGTTCAGTCGTATGAAATATGCAAGCAATGCGAGTTCCTAGGGTGCTGTGCGAAGGTATGGACCTGCTGCTGTAGAACGGCTGCTGGCAATGCACAGCGCAGACACACAAGCAAGCTATATGCCACGGCGTGCCTCTGCATGCCACGAACAAAGAAGGCATCAACAGACAAAGAAAGGGCGCTAACGCTCGCAAGAACAGCACAAATCAGGCATGCAAGTGCAACACAGCTAGGCAAAGCCAGCGTCTCGACTGCCAGACAGACCATAAATAATCGGTTTGGGCAGTGCTGTTAGCTGTACAACAGGAACATGCACAGCCGGATCAGCACACCTCACAGTGTGCCAAACTAAATCCTGCAAGCAGCGGCTTGAAGCCATGTGCCCTTGACAGACGAGGCATGATGCATATAGACATGAACAACACAAACAGTCCGATACACACACATACGGGACCAAACTCTCAACCATTAAACGCCTGCAGGCACGCTCCCTGGCTTAGGGTTCACATAGAACGAGCGCACATCAAGCAGCGGAGCACCTGTGCGCAGTGTGCACGTGCCTGAGATAACAGTCACAGCCCAGCAGCCTGGGTTCTTGTCGCACCAGGACCTGCAAGCCTCAACTGCTGCTGCATCTGGAGCCGGCATGGATGCCACCACTCCCTGATCATCAGCCAAAGGCACTCCCATCTTTGATTGGTCAAAAGAACTGAAGCTGGAGATGTCCAGCTGCCTGTACAGGCCACTCTTGCTGCCTGAAACAGCACCAATGAACCCTGAACCCATGAAAGAGCCCTTTTCAGACCCCTGGCCCACTGCACCCACAGCACTGATCGTGCCGCTGACAATGCCGCTCGGAATCAGCTTCACCAGCAGCCTTGCAGGAGCACCCTCAGCAGCTAGCTGCATTGTGCCGCTCCTGCACTTCCCTGTAGCATAGTCATACTCAGCAAAGCAGCTGACGCCGTTGTCTGACTTGGTCCGGCACCCTGCCACGCAGGCTTCTGCGGGGATGCTTTGTGTAGCAGTGAACACACTGTCAGGCAAACCCCACACCTGCCCAGCATGCACGGCCTGCTGCGACAGCCGCGGCGTGCATGCGTCAATCGTAGTGGATCCCTGGCTAAAGGTAATGCCCTCTGAATCATAAAGCTCCTTTTGTCCCTTTGATGACACGTAGGCATACTTTGTGAGGGGGCAAGCCAAGCAGATCTCGCCATCTCCTGCGTGGTTGAGTGCATCCCATCCATTGTAGCCTGTCTGGTAGAAGCCGTAGCTGCACATGCTGCAGCTGACAGCTGCCTTGGAGTCAGTGCGGCCATAGCCTGGAATGCACTCTGTAGAGTAAAGGGATAGCAGGCAAAGCAAGGAGGTGTTAGGAGGCAGAGCAGCGATATAAATAGTTGGATGGCAGCACATGGAGCAGTGCCACAGAGCAGCAAGAAGCGATGATGCAAGGAGTGCAGCTGGTGTTGCAGCTACCTCTGGCGCCCAGGCAAGAGCTGCAGGCCATGCAAAGCATGCAACAGCTTAGACACATGCAGCACACATTGCTTAAAAACACAGCTGCTGCTCGCTGCTAGCTCAAGCAGATATATTACTCACTGTTGCAGGCGGAGTTGTCGGCCCCCTGGGTGCCATCCTTGCTAGTGGTGAAGCTGGCGCTGCATGCAGTGCAGCGCGTGCCAATCTCTCCGCCATTTGAGTACGTCCCAATCGGGCACAGCGCAGGCGGCAGCGTGGCATCACTGGCTGTCCCCGTCAGCTGCACATCCTCTGGAATGCCGTAGCCTGGGGCCACCACACAATCCTCTTGGCCATCCTGAGCAGTATCAAAATCCTCCGGGTTAATATCTGTGGTGCGGCCAGCAGGGCAGGCAGTGCAGGCAGTGCCAGATCCAGCAGGGTTCCATGTGCCTCTCGGGCAAGCCGCCACACTCCCATCAGCCGAAAACACACCCCAGCCGGCCGCATTCGTGCATTCGGTGTAGTTGATCGCGCCAAGCCGCAGGGTGATCTGGTTTGGGAAGCATGCCATGCAGGGTTGGTTCCACAGGCCGAAGGAGCGCTTGTCTTGTGCGCTGTAGGTGCCGTTGGGGCAGATCGCTGCACGGAACTGCTCGGGGTCCTCGGTGCCTGGGACCTTCTCCATGCCCCAGCCTGCCTCGATGTCTGTAGCAGCAGCAGCAGCAGCAGCAGCAGCAGCAGCAGCAGCAGCAGCAGCAGAAGCAGCAGCAGCAGCAGCAGCAGCAGGGGAGAACAGGTGAGACCCCTGGCATCTGGAACAGTTGTAACCTACCCCTCACTTGGCGTATGCGGCTTTGAATGCTGCGCAGCAATGCAGCATGACATGCCAGCAGGGGTGCAAGCTGCTTGCAGTGTGTCACAATCAAACCAAGCGCGCATACTAACAGCAGCAGCACTCACAACATGCGTCTGCTGATGTCGCCACCAAGCTTGTGTTGTCGGAGCCAGAGCTGTCAGCCTCAGTCCAGGCACTGAGAATGCCAGCTCCACAGGCAGTGCATGCCTTGGTGCCATCCGTGTCCTGCACTGCTGTGTTGTCCCAGCGCGCCCAGCCGTTGCGGTAATAGCCCTGGCCAGCAATGTTTGTAGGGCACTTGACAAGCTTGCCGGCTGTTGCATCCAAAAAGTAGCCGGGTGCCACACCTGCAGAGCCAGCAACCAGCAGCAGCAGCAGTTGTATAAGCGAGGGTGTGCTGGGGGCAAGTCAGGAGCTATGAGAGGCATGCAGGCGCAGCTTGCATTGTGTGACCAGCTTGGTTGCACTCATTGCCACGTGCAGCAGCCGCTTGCATGCAACCCTTCCAAGCAGCAGCCGCTGAACTCCCAGCCACACACGCTCTGTTTCTAAAATCCAGGAGCCGTATACATGTGTCCTTGTTTCACTCACCGCAGTTGGCAACAGAGCTCGTGCCTGTGCTAAGTGTAGTAGTGCCCAGGGGGCACGGCTGGCAGGTGGAGGCACCATCAGCAGGCACCGCCCCACCCTCAAAGAAGGTCCCCTTGGGGCAGGGGTCCGGCTCTGCACTGCCGAGGCCATCCACGCCCTGGCTGGCAATGGTGTCCTGGTTGATGTTGAAGCCAGGCAGGGCAACTGCAAGAAAGCAAAAAAAGGCAGGCATATTCACGCTTAGAGATGTGTTTGACGATGCGAGAGCGTGGCAGCGCACGGCACTGCACCGCACCACTTCAACGCAACAATCTAGCGTTGATAGCAGTTGCTGTCATGTGCCCTGCCTTGAGGAGCTTGCCAGGTGTGCTGTCTGTTACACTCTGCTAGCCTGCTGTGGCTGCTGCCTAGAATATTTCAACTCACCGTTGCACGCTGCCATGCTTGTTGCGCCGGCCTCTTCCTTTGTGGTGACGCCCTTGGGGCATGAGAAGCATTTGGGTGCAGCTGGCGAGCTGACCTTCACATAGCTGGCCCTGAAAGTGCCCTGGTCGCAGCTGTACACCTCGCCATCTGACAGGTAAGCGCCCGGCGGCACCACTGCACAGCAGGCAACACATCAACGCAAGCAGCGGCAGGGGTCAGCAGATGGGTATCTTTGCGATGTTGCCGGCTGTGGGCAGCACTGTCTATTTAAATAGGCACAGCATTGTTTTACGCCAAGCAAAGAAGCTGCTGCTGCTGCTGCTGCTGCTGCTGCTGCACAGACATGATTATGGTGATGTGCCTGCCGCAGCTGTTGCACCTGATATAAGCGCTTGTTCACTGCTACCTGCACGCAGCAGCAGCAGCTGCGATGCCCAGCCTAACATGTCCCCAGCACCAGCACTGCTGCCTTAGCTGCTGCTGCTGCTGCTGCTGCATCCTGCGCTGTCGCACCAGCAGCCATCTCAGCTGCTGATGCTTCACATCAACCGCCTGTTACATGACATCAACCGCCACTCACTACAGACTGATTCCTGGCTGGTGCGCAGTGCGTTTGCAGAGCTGAAAACAGTCTCATCTTCCCACAAGCCTGCCGGGCAGGGCGTGCAGGATGCATCCCTGGTCCCTCCGGCACTCCAGGTGCCCGCAGCACACTTGGCCGGCTGCGTCCATGTCATAGGCATGATATAGCCCGCCATAGGCAGGCATTCCGATGCCTGCTTGGCGCCCGGCCCTGCTGTTGTCACACCCTTCGCTGCAAGATCTGCTGTGGTGGATTTGCTGTCTGCTTCCAAGCCGAAGCAGGAGCGGCGCGCGCCACGCTGCATGGGTTTGGCGCCGTTCCTGGCTGTGCGCACGCCGCCCGTGCAGAAGAAGCCTTGCTCACACTGCACGCAGCTGCAGCTGCCGCTAGTGCAGCGCTCGTATGTGCCGACAGGGCACACTGTAGGGCAGTGGCAGCAGTGGTGATGACATGGCAGCACTTGGTGAGAGTGAAGTTCATATGGACAGCACCAGCAACCTTTCTGCTACCGTCTGGCACCAAGGCACACGGTCTAAATGATTCGCAGCCCCTTTGTAGTTCTTATATCTAGCGTTATTGCTCCTGATAACTCACCGCAGTGCTGTCCACCGTTCGTCCTAACGTATGTGGCTCTGCACTGACTGCAAATCACGTTCGCTCCCTGCGCAGTGCATTTCCCCGCCTCGCACGATGGAATCTTGTTTTTGCAGACTGCGGGCGTCACGGTCTGCCGAGCAGGCGCCTTCTTGTTCTGCTGCTGCAAGCTTCTGGTGGCGTGAGCGTGTGCTGCAGCACCCAGCACCAGCATCAGCACGCACGCCACGCGCTGCGCCATGCCTAGATTGAAATAATGTATTGAGCGCTGCTGCAGGCCTGTAGTGATGGTTCGTTTTGAGTGGAAGTCCGATCAAGTTGGGTAGCACGCACCGGCACGACCAATCGGCAGCAACACAACACTAGGAACTCACGAAGATGCTTGGAATAGGCCTCAACCGTGCCAAGCTGGACTGAGAACAGGTGGTGGCATCGTTGCTGCAAGCGGACCGGACCTACGGAGTAGGGCGACCTGCCGGACCTTGGGCGAAGCATGTAGCGGGGCCTACTAAGAAGCTTTGATAAGCATTTCAGTCCATGTGTGAGGGCACGAACACAGCCGAATTGCTCAGGCAAGACGCTGCACACCACGGGCACTACAGGTCCCGTCAGGCGAGGGCAGGAAGCGCCAGCCAACCCAGAAGCGGGCAGAAGCTGAGTGTTTCACCACAGAACGCAGCATCACCGCCGCATCAATCGAAAAACGCCAGAAACCTCGCAAATGCGCCGGAGTCAGGAGCACCCTGTGGGGTTGCACCACAGCAGCACAGCATGCCATCTAGCGATACCTGCTGCTGCCACCATGCTCCCGCCCGCCAGCATCCCTGCTATCCCTATCCCTCTCATCCCCGCCTTCATAGCACCGCTCCCTCGAGCGCTCTCTGCTGCGTGGCCTGCGCTGCTCATAGCCTGCTGCATGCCTGTCCCCATCCCTGCTGCCTACTCGCGCGTGCTCCCGCCTGTCTCGCTCATCCCTGCTACCACCCCTGTGCTGCTCCTCACGTGTGTGGTGTCTGCTGCCACCATCCCGCTGCTCCTGCTGCTGCCCGCGGCTGCTGTAGGGCGCTGCTGCGGCTGCTGCTGCTGCTGGCACCCGCTCTTTGCTGCGCTCCCTGCTGTGGTGCTTGTGTGCCTTCTCCTTCTTATGCTTCTCCTTCTTCTCCTTTTTCTGCTTCTTGTGCTTCTTGCTCCCATCTCTGCTGCGGCTGCGGCTCCTGCTGCTGCTGCGGCTCCTGCCACGGCTCCTGCTGCGGCTGCGCTTGCTGCTGCCACCACCGCCAGCCGCTGCTGCTGCCGGCGCATCCCAGCGCCGCTGCTGCCGCTCCCCGCCACCATTCCGCTCCACCTGCTGCTGCTGCTGCTGCTGCTGCTGCTGCAGGCGAGCATCATGGTGGTCAAACAGCAGCAGACCCCTGTCACCTTGCTGCTGCTGCGGCGGCGGCTGATTCTTCCGCTCAAAGCGGCCGTCTCCGCCCGGCCTGCCGCGCTCGTGGCCGGAGGCTTCTGCTGCCATGTCGCTGGTGCCGCCGCGCTTGCCGTGGCGCTTGAACTGCTTCCAGATGTGGCTCACAGACTGGCTGAAGTCCACGCGGATGCGCCTGCGGCAGCGGCAGCGGCGACAGCAGCAGCAGCAGCAGCAGCAGCAGCATTGCGAGTAGCAGGCTTTCTCAGGAGTTGATCGGCTGGCCTGCACTTGCCCATGTTTGCAACACTGACGGCCGATGATTGTGACACAAGCAGGTGATTGCTGGCAATGCAGCTTGCGCAGCAGTACACACGTTGAACTGTGCACATGCCAGCCACCCCCTCTGCCGACGTAGTGCCGACATCACATGCCTGCGCGATTGCTTTAGTACTCATACACCCCCTGCACAGGCGCTTGGAGCTGCCAGCTGGTTACATTCGTTTCTTTTTTCTCCCCTAAATTCTGCTGCCTGTCTCACAGCTCCCAGCCATTAGTCTGCTGCCGCAGGCCCCCACCTGTCATCGATGAGCACGTTGTTCATCTTGAAGTAGGCAGCCTCGCATGCGGCATCATTGTCATAGCCGATGAAACCATAGCACAGCGAGTCGCCGGTCTTGTAGTCGCGAATGATGTCACACGACGTCACGTTGCCAAACCTGCGGCAGTTGTGGGCGGTGTTGCAGTACCAGTTGAGGCACGGAGCGCTGGTGCTTGTTGAGAGCTATGCAACGGCAATCGAACCAACGAGCTCCGCTCGACCTGTTGACCTCTGAACTCAGCTGCCACACATAATTTATTCCAGGTTACCTGCTGAAGATGATCTCCAGATCTTCTTCACTTGTGACGGGGTTGAGCTTGCATATGAACAGCATGTTGCTGGGCGGCTTCACATCGGCCTCGGGCAGGTCCCCAATCATCTCCAGCACCACCGCGCGGTTAGCTGCCTCCGCCTGGCGGCTCTCCTTCTCAATCTCTTCTGCTGGCCGGGAGTCCTCAACTGGCACCCAGTCCTCCTCCAGGCGGTCGCCCTGCAGCAGCAACATCACAATCAGATTGTTGATCGTATTGTCGTGAGGACTACTCAGGGATGGAGGAGAATGAGCGTAGGAGTGAGGGTAAGATTGAGAGTGTCCCCCCTGGTGGTGAGCACACAGGCACAGCCTGGCAGCTATCCTTCTCTTCAGCCAGTCGGGAGGTTTCAACAGGCACCCTGTCCTCCTCCAGGCTGTCGCCCTGCGAAAACAAACGCCTCCTGTGGAGTTTTGACGATGCATCCCAATCTACTTTAAACTTTTCAGCACGTCGCGCATCTTCCACCGGCTCCCACCGGTGTGTTTGAGCAAGAAAGATGAGAGTAAAGGGTGAGAGTGTGACAGCTGAAAATGAGCATGTGCCAGCACTGCACCTTGAAGGTCGTTGCTGAACAGGATGACACCTGTTCGTCGGTGCTGCAACGCATGCAGCACCAGCAGGTCCCGCTGGCAGCTGCAGCTGTTGGTAGCGCCCCATCATCTGCCAGTACCCATGCGTCATGCCTGCTGCTGCTGCTGCTGCTGTTGCTGCTGCACTCACATGCTCAAACTGTGGCGCGGGTGACGCATCAGGGATGAGGTCAGCCAGCTGTGGGGGGTCGTCAAATGGGTCGTCCAGCAGGATGGCGTGGCGGATGCTGCGGGGGCACAAAACACAAACAGCAGATGCAGAATTTTGGGTATGGCCAGGTGACAGTGCTTGTGTGTGGCAATCGTTGAAAGGGTCGTCCAGCAGAATGGCATGGCGGATGCTGCGCGACACAAACAGCAGATGCAGAAGGTGGTGAATGGCCAGGAGGTGTGCGTGTGCCCATAGTGTGTGCGGCACGAACAATGACATGAACCACACAGCAAGCAGGCAGTCACGCATGTGCAGCCACATGTGAAGGGGCATCTTTATCTGTAGTGCAGCACTGCTAGAAGGCATGGTGTGTTGCGCAAGGCACACACAACAAGCACTTGATCCAGCACTAAACCCGCGACGCTGTGCACGCGCAGCATCAAACATGCACCAAGAACCACACAACAGTACAAGCAGCTGGGCTGCACTGCACAGCGCAACAAGAACCATTTGCAGAGCCTTGCTGCATGTTGTGGTTTGCTTGCTCACCGAATGTTCTGCATGGGCCGGCCAGCCCCATCCACAGGCACCTCACTCATCGCCTCAAGCACCTCCAGGCCCTCACTGACCTGCGTTACATAACATTGTGGTAACAGTCATGTAACAAATGGCAACTGCTTCAGCCACAAGGCCTGTGCCATAGCAGCAGCACCAGACACTTGATGCTGCTGCTGAGCCAGAACTATGTGGCATCAGCAGCATTCCTGTCACCGCTTCCAACCATGTGCTGCAGCTGACCTTCAGTTCCTGCTGCAGTCCTGCAGTGCTGCACCACGCATGCCACTGCTGCTGGCGCTGCTGCCATTGCCACTGCTGCTGCTGCCACCGCCCCCGCTGCTGCTGCTGCTGCTGCTGCTGCCACCGCCACCGCCGTCTCTGCCGCCGCCCCCACTGCTGCTGCTGCTGCTGCTGGCTCACCTGTCCAAACAGCGTGTGCTTCTCATCCAGGCTGTCCAGCGCGTCCCCGAGCGTTATATAAAACTGGCTCGCATTCAGCCCCGGCCCGGCGCTGGCCATGCCCACTGCACCCCGCCTGGCATGCTTGCGCTTGGGGCTAATCTCATCCTCAAAGAAGCGCGCCTGCGAGCCATACATCAGCCTGCAGCGTAGATACGACAGCCGAAGATAGATGGTGGTCGAGTTACACAATGGTAAAGCAGACCAGTTGAAGTGGTCACGAAAATTCAAGTGCTGGTGGAGTTTGAGTGTTGGGGAGTCAGGCCCTGGATGCATGAGAGAGATAGAGGGGTTACACGGTGTATTCATGCGGCATACGCCACCACAGACACTTGGTAAAATAGGAAGCTGCAAGCAGCTCAGCTCGCGCTGTCACTCTGAGGTTTTAACCCCAGGTACCTGGATGCATGTGCAAGGCTGCAGCCAGGGTGGAATGGGTGTGCTGCTGCCACTGCTGCAGCTAGCCCTGCAGTCCTGATGACAACAGCCGATGTGTGACCTGTGGAAAATCTGCCACGCGTTGCTGCTGGTTGCTGCGCCAGTGCCTCACCCGTACACTGACTCCCCTCCCTTGCCAGTGCCTGTGGGGTCGCCCGTCTGCGCAATGAAGTCCCGCTGCACATTGTGGAAGATGCAGTTGTTGTAGTACTTGACCCTGCATGCAGGGCAGGGCCAGGCCATGCAGTGAGGTGGGCACGTAGAGGATGCAACAGCTGCGCTTCATTGTGTAGCCTAGTGTCAGAAGCTTCTGTAAGTGATTGTACATGTAGCATTTTGTCTCTTGAATGTCAACAGTTGATGAGCCGCATGGGTGCTGTACTGTGAGAAAAGGCACTGATACAGCAGCTGGTGTGCACCTGCTGCTGTGCTGGCATGCTGTGGGATACTGCTGCCTCACTTGCACAGCTTCAGGAAGTTCTTGCAAGTGTTGGGGGCATCCTCCACGTATAGATCTATGATGATGTCCCCCTTGCTGGTCTCCAATAGCACTGCCATAGCTACATGGGCAGCTGCTGCTACTGCTCCTTGTGCAGCGTGCCAGGGAGTTTGTTTAAATTGATAATGAGCGAGGTATTACCTGAGGAGATTTGCAACTTCAGCTGTTTATGCGGCCCTTGAATGAGCAGCACCGGAAGAACCCTTCTTTTTACCACATGTCACTGTCAACTGAACAAAACGGTCATACAGGCGCTCTCAAGCAGGCGCGATCACTCCTACGACTCGTTTGTTTTAGTTTCTGCGGTGCCTGGTTGGCCGGAACGGGCCGAGTAGCAGCTAGCACAAGCCAATTTTGCGATCCCATAGCTGCTTTGCATCTGCTTACAGTGATCAAAATGAGCCTCGTGTATCACGCACAAGCAGTGGTTATACGGCTGCTCACATGGCTGTATGACCTGCTGCAGCTTGGCGCTGTTTTTGATGCTTTCCTCAAAGTCGTCATGCGGGTCACAGAGCTAGACGTAGTGCCGGATTTCATCATTAGACGCGGCATCCGGCTGCTGCTGAACATCAGGCTGCAGTCTGTGAGTGCTGGTGACTAGGTGCTGGCAGTTGTAGCACTGGCAACTGGCAGCAGTGAATGTGTGGTGACTGGAGAATCACTCGCTGCTGCAAGGTCTTTCATAGCATCACTCACCGCGAAAAGCTTGTAATATGATCATTTTGCTCACCTATCTATACACGTGCCACTCGGGTGCTCTCCAACTGCGTGCTAGCAGCCTGGCATCAACACCACCTGCCTGTGCTAACTTGTGTTGTGATGCTGTCTCTTATTGTCATTGCTGTGCAGATGGCTGGCAGCCTTGAGCAGCAGCTGGAGCGCAAGATGGCATTCGTGCAGGAGCTCAAGTGCCTGCCGGTGGCGGTGCAGACAGCAGCAGCAAACGAGCAGCACTACGAGGTCAGTTGCAGGCCCTGCAGTACATGAATCATAACAGCAGTACAAGCGGCTGCCGGCAGCGCAGGCGGTGCGGTCACCAGCTAGCAGACTCCAGGGGTGCCTGATTCAAATGTGAATGATGATGTGCTTGTTGTCGGAGGCAGCGCCTTGTGCAGCTGGAGCTCCTGTAGGCACCAGCACTCTCCTCCACAGCAACAGCAGCAGCAGCACATCCCCCTAGTTCAGCCAGTGCCCTCATGAAGACTCGTCACGCAGCACCTGCCCGCTCTGCTAAGCAGCTGTCAGAGAGATACCTTTGAATTATACATAACATTGAAATTAACACGGCCTTCCTGCAGGTGCCTACGGAGTACTTTGTGCTGGTGCTGGGGCGCCACCTCAAGTACAGCTCCTGCCTGTACAACAACCCCGGGGAGGGGCTCAACGAGGCTGAGCGCAACATGCTGGGTGAGCAGCTGCTGGCTGGCAGTGTTGGGTTGACAAAGGTTTGACCAGGTTTGACCCGGAGGCTTGCAAGAAGTTCTCTTTGTTTGTTGTTGAGCAGGTGACAGGCTGCAAAGCACTCTTGAGCGCAACATGCTGGGTGAGCAGCTACGCAACATGCTGGCTGGCACCGTTACTTTGACCAACGTTTGACCAGGGTTGACCAGGAGGCATGCAGGAACAGTTGGTGTGTGGCGGAGCAAATGGCATGGTGCCTGGCACTGTAGGATCTGCGGCTGGCGTGCAGTCATGTGCCCCTGCTGTAGCGCTAATCCTCACCCATCTTCTACTGTCGCGCTGCTGCTGCCACCAAACATCTCCTGCAGCGCTGTGCTGCGCGCGGGCGCGGCTAGCAGATGGCCAGTCAGTGCTGGAGCTAGGCTGTGGCTGGGGCAGCATGAGTCTGTTCATGGCTCAGGCTTTCCCCAACAGCAGCATCACAGCAGTGAGCAACAGCTCCACGCAGCGCGAGTTCATCCAGCGGCGCGCGCGGGACCTGGATGTAACAAACCTGACGGTTATAACGGCGGACATGGTGGACTTCCAGGTGGGCTGCTTGCGCGGCAGCAGCAGCGACAGCAGCAGCAACGCGGGCGTCTTACACAGATGTTGTGCTGTGAGAAATATTTATGTGTGCATTTTTCACAACTTGGTCTGAGTTTCGTTGTTCATGCACCCTAGCAGCTGTGGTGGGCTTTTCGGCATGTGTTTGGCTGGTGCCTTGCCATGTTTCAACCTGCCCAGCTTTGACCCCTTCCTTCTCAGTACTGTCGTTGCTACGTCAGCTGCTCTTTCTGTGATTCAGCCTCGCCAGCTGCCTGCCCTCTTCTGAGTGCTGCTTTCTATGCGCTTTTTGTTTACGTGCAGGCACCCAGCACGTACGACCGCATTGTGTCGATTGAGATGTTTGAGCACATGAAGAATTACGCAGTGAGTTCATGCAGAGGGAGGACACCTGCAGCTGCTACGCAGCAGCAACGATCGTGGACACAGCAACTGCCCCTGACATTACATAATCGAGCATGCGCTAGCCATTGCATGCTGTGCGCATGGCAGCAGCTGATGTAAGGAGCAGCAACAGCAGCAGCAGCCTGTCATAGGCCTGTGTAGCCCTCCCATCATTGCTCACGCCTCCTGCCTTCCTGTGCTGCTGCTGTTGCCGCCGCCGCCGCTGCTGCTGCTGCTGCTGCTGCTGCTGCCGCTGCTGCAGGAGCTGATGCGCCGCATCAGCACTTGGCTCAAGCCTGGCGGCGCGCTGTTCGTGCACATCTTCTGCCACAAGAGCAACCCATACCACTTTGAGGTGCGCTGGCAGCTCTGGTGGTGGTGGTGTTGAAAAGTTGACTTGAGGCTGCAGCCAAATCCTGTTCACCTGTTTGATGACGCCGCCAGCGCAGCTATCAGCCAAAAGCGTGCCTGCCAAGCCCACCATGGTCAGCCTGCACTTGCTGCTTCGTGACCTGATCACGGCTCTAGTTCCAGGAGACCTGACGTATGGACCGCTCAGACATCTGTGTTGGTGTCTGCCGTCACTGTTGCTCATCTCTAAACCAACATCTGATGACTCTCATGACTTACTGCTGCAGGTGACTTACTGCTGCAGGTGAAAGACGAGTCTGACTGGATGGCGCGCTACTTCTTCAGCAGTTTCCTTTGCTGACTTAACTCCTTTGTTGACCTCTCCACTTTATTTGTAATGTACTGTTCCAGGTGAAGGACGAGTCTGACTGGATGGCGCGCTACTTCTTCAGCGGTGATACATGTTGCTTCCTGTTGTTGCCTGCCGTTACTTCCGCTGACCTCTCATCTTCTCTTGTAACTTGCTGCTGCAGGTGAAGGACGAGTCTGACTGGATGGCGCGTTACTTCTTCAGCGGGGGCACCATGCCCAGCCTTGACCTGCTGCTGTACTTCCAACAGCACCTCGCGCTGCAGCAGCAGTGGTGGGTCAACGGGTGCCACTACAGCAGGACCTTAGAAGCGTGGCTGTTCAACCAGGACAAGTTCAGGAAGGCCATCATGCCCATCTTTGCACAGGTGGGGCTTAGGGCTTGAAAATGACACATCTAACATGTTATGTGACGCATGTTGGGGGATGCGGGGCTGGGCAGCTGGCCATGATGTGGATCTTTCAAAGTATGGCGGCAGTGTATGCTTTGTGCACAGCTAGGGTGCTGCAGCTTGCAATTGGCTGTGATTGCTGACCGTGTGCGGTCCTGGTAGAGGCGTGGCTGGTCAACTAAGACAAGTTTAGGAAAGCCATCATGCCCAGGTTCGAGCAGGTACGGCTGGTGTATGCAGGTCATGAACTTACAAGTGAAATTATTGAGTGCTATTGTTGGGCTGGGCAGCTGGCTGTGTGCTGGCCGTTCCTCTGCCTGCAGCGCGGCCGTCTACAGGTTACCAACATGTCAGCAGTGCACTGCACATGTGCAAGACCCTGGCCTGCAGGATCCTGCGTGATGAGCATAGCCTCCTCCCTCTGCATGGCGGCCATGTACACTTTGGCACTCAAGGTTCAGGCGCCCACGGACTGCTGCCCATGCATGACTCACCGCTGCTGCTGCTGCTGCTTCTGCTGTCTCTGCTGCTGCCGGTGCTGCTGCAGACGTACGGGCGCGACGCGGCGCTCAAGTGGTTTGTGTACTGGCGGCTGTTCTACCTGGCCTGCAGCGAGCTGTTCAACTACAACGGGGGCGAGGAGTGGGGCGTGGGCCACTACCTGTTCATGAAGCCAGCAGCAGCAGCAGCCAGCAAAGCAGCATGAGCGGAGCTAGAGGCTCGGCGCGGTTGTCTGCGCTGCAGCGAGCAGGGGCGGTGGCCAGTGCGTGATCTGCATCAGCAAACGCCGACAAACTCAGCGTAGCTGCAACACCATGCACTTCTGCAGGAGTACCTAGCAGCACAGCTGCGCAGCAGGTCTGCTGCTTTGACGCTTGCCTTGGTATTGTCGTTCTGTGCCTTGTTGCCTTGTTGCCGCTCCATTGGGGCGCAGGGCCGATGGCGTTGATGGGTAACATGATGATGATGTTCTGTGCCTTGCCATTACTAATGGGAGATATCATCTGAGGCGGCTGCAGCCGCCACACAGCAAACTTCCCAGAGTCGCAGGGCGTGCAGCTTCATCAGGATGTAACGTCTGTTCCTGTAGTGTTTGCATTGTATTCCAGGACACACACACCCTGTAGCCGGGTTTACCAGCAGTCTGATTGGTGTCACACCATCACAACGGTCATGACATATGGCACGTCTGGTGTTTGCAGTGTTGTGGATTTCAGGGCATGTCGTGCCTGAAGACTTTGAGAAGGGTGAAACAGTGGGAATCGACGTGCAACTCTCAAAGCATACCGGGTCACACGTAGCACAGTAGCACTGGCATTTACCTGTGCCTGTTTCCCCTGCTCCTTCTGGGTCATGCACTAACCTAGCTTCGCTTGCCACCCTTTAGCTCCGTTACAATTTTTTACAAGGAAAAGAAATATTGTGCGAGCAGCAAATGCTGTGTGTCATTGACATTTTCACGATCCAGGGTTTCCTTTCGGCCATGAACCCCCGCGAGTGCATAAAGCCCGCCCGCCTCCTCTTCTGTTCGAGCGCCTCCGTGCACAAATTTCAGGGCCTCCATGGTTACGTGTGAGATCATTGATCACCTGATCTATGTTGAAGCGCGTGATCAGGTGCATATCGCATGTGCTCTAGTGCAAGACCTTCAGTGTTCAGCTGCGCTTCGAACGCACGCTTATCGTCTCTAAGCCTTGATGTTGGCGATCAGAGCGACCGTGCGGCAATAGACTCAAATTAGATTCAGCAATTGATCCTGCTCTCTGTCAACACAGCAACAGAGCAGCAACAGTAACAGCAGCAGCAGCAGCAGCAGCAGGCACACGTCCGATCATATACAGCTGTGTGCAGCCAAGCCATGCCCTCCACCAATGGTCTGCAGCAGCACCAGCAGCAGCAGGCAGTGCCCGCAGCGCACAAGCTGCAGGAACTGATGCGCGGCCCAAGGCTGTCGCAGCTGCTACAGCACCCGCCCCCTGCCAGCCCAACAGCACAACAGCGGCAGGTGATGGTCACCTGCATGCTCGCTGTGCAGAGGCTAGATCAAGCGCTGTCAGCGGCTCGTGGAGCAGCAGCAGCAGCAGCAGCAGCTGGCCAGCTGCTGGGCAGCCTTCTGCGCCTCGATGCAGTGCATAATACAGCAGCGCTGGTTGCCTGGGCATTGCAACGACAAGAGCAGCTGCAGAGGGTAGGCATGCAAGCCGTCATCACTGACCCCCTGACAGCTATCTGGGCCTTCGCTCTCCCTGCTGTGATGACTCAGTTAGGCCTGGTGGTTGAACTCGGTTCCAGCAGCGCGGCGCAGCTGGCGATTGATGCTACACAGCAGCTGGAACGGTCAGGTGAGAAGGATGAGGATGGCAAGATGATCCTGTGTCGCACTGTTGTATGGTGCATGTTACGGCTGATCCAAAGCGTTGGTCTAAATCTAGTTGGTTTGGTCATCTGCCGTAAACTCTTGCATTGTGCAGCAAGCACATGCAGGGTGTCAGGCTCTGCATGTGCCGCAACCAGCGCCGCAGGTTGGCAGCTTGTTACTTTTGCTTTTTCAATGCCCTAGCGCTGCCATCCATCTTGTGTGCTAAGGCCGTTCTCGTCAGCATGCATTGCAGATCCTTTGCTATTTACTCATAGATGGTGCTGGTGCTGCTGGCGTTTACTGCATTTGCTGCTGCACTGTGCTGTGCAGGCCTGTTGCAGCGGCTGCCTTCAGCTTTGGAGCAGTGCTCTCAGCAGCTGCTGCAGCAGCAGCAGCTGCAGCAGCAGCAGCTGCAGCAGCAGCAGCAGCAGCAGCAGCAGCAGCAGCAGCAGCCACCCGCGGCGCCTGTTGATACTGATATGTTCCAGTTTGTTGGCAAGCTTGTGATGCGGATCCAGCAGGTGTGGAATGCCACATTAACAGCCACCCTCAGCAGACTGCAGGGCCCTGCCTCTGCAGCAACAGCATCCACAGCAGCAGCACCAGCACCAGCAGCAGCAGCAGCAGTGACACCTGTGGTGCATGCAGCGCTGCCGCTGCTGCAGCAGCTGCAGTTTGGGCCTCCCCTGCCAGCAGCATGTGCACCTGCTGCGCACAGATGTTTCCAGCTCATGCAGGGGACGGCAGGACAGGTTGTGAACCGCCTCTGCAAGCTGTCTCGATGCGGCAAAGAGAGGCTGTCAGAAGAGGTTTGGGTGCAAGTGACGAGTGCGCTGGGCCACCCAGCAACTGTGCAGCTGCTGCACCAGCGGCACACTACCTACATGCAGCAGCAGCGGCAGCAGCAGCAGCAGCCGCTGCAGCGCTCGTCAGAGCACAGCGGCAGCAGCAGCAGCAGCAGCAGCAGCAGCAGCACACAGCCTTGTGCGCAGGGAGGGCAGCAGCAGGCTGTGGAAGCAGGCGAGCAGCGGCAGCCAGCACGCCTGCTGACCATCCCTGCTGTTAACCAGCATAGGGACGTGCTGCAGCTGCTGCCAGGTGGCCAGGCCTACCTGGATACAGCAGCAACTCTGTCATCAGAAGCCTTGCTTGATGATGAAGATGCAGCAGTTGCAGCGAGCGTATCCAAGGCCAATAGATACGCTGCCGACTTAAACTTTGCTTTCAACTGTGCTGAATACCGGCAGTTGTTGGGCAAGGATGCTCCTGTGGTATCAGTGGCGGCTGTGCTTCTGGTGCTAGAGCTGCAGCTGCTTGCTGCCTGGGCAGTGCGGCTGCCGCCGCCGCCACAGCAGCAGCCGCAGCAGCAACCACCACAGCAGCAGCAGCAACTGCAGCAGCAGCAGCTGCGCTGGCAGCAGGTGGCAGAAGATGCACTGCAGCAAATAGCGGACAATAGTAGCAATTATAACCTGCTGCTGGACACGAATGAGCTGCTGCACTTGTTGCTGAAACGTTTCCTGCAAGCAAGCGGCGGCTGCCTACCACCTGAGCTGCTGCAGCGGCATGGCCTGCAGCTGCTGCAGGCACTCGCAGCGCCAGTGCAGCAGCTGCTGCTGAGCAGCACAGACAGTTCGGCTCTGATCTCTGCTGCTTCTGGGAGCGGCGTGGAGGAGCAGCTGTTTGCGCTGAGAGCAGCAGCGGTGGGGCTGAATATGGCGCCATCACCTGGCAGCAGCGTAGGTGAGCGCGGCTGGTTGCTGCTGCTGCCACTGAGTAGATGGGTCTGAACTTATGGTGTGCAAAGACAGTTGTACCGATCTGGCCGGCGGTCGCTGTCTTTCCTGCGTTGTTTTTCTGCTGAATGGCACGCACAAGAGCTGTTGCCTCGTACATGGTAGGGCCTGCATGCATTGCACATGGTGTGTCAGCAATTTACCCTCTGACGTGTTGTTGGTGCCGTGGTCATGTGTTAACCATGCTCGCGTCAATTACTGTTACTGCTCAAACACATCATCTCACGCAGCCGATGGCTTGTGGATGTGTCATTCTGGTGAACCAGCAGCCTCTGCAACATGCGCTGCATTTGACAGCAGGTGTGTGCGCGGCATGTCTGGTTGCATGCCGCGCCCTGTGCACTGCACACCAAGGCGAATGTTGACAGTCACAAGTTGCAGCTGGTTGCTGCTGCTGCTGTTGTCTGCAGATCGCTGTCCTGAGGGTCAGCTACCCGCTCTAGCAGCAGCACACCCAGAGGCCTACTGCGCCCTGATCGACTGCTGCGTGCGCTCACCACTGCTGAGAGCAGAAGATGCGGTGGCAGCTGCGGAGGTGCTGCAACCTGCGTTTGGTGTTCTGTTGGGTGGTGAGGCAGCACTCAGCAACACAACAGCAGTGGCTGGCCTGGCATCTGCGCTGACCAGCCTGAGCAAGCGAGCCGTGCAGTTTGCAAATGCAGCATTGGCGCAGGGGGTGGCTGCTGCAGCAGCGCCGGGAGGGCCAGTAGAGGCAGGAGTTGGGGGCCCGGCAGCTGTGGCATGTTTCCCAGCTGCTGCCAAAACTCTTATATGTCCGCAGCTTCCTCATGCAGTGCTGACGGCAGCGCGTTCACTGAGCAGCAACAACAGCAGCAGCAGCAGCAGCAGCCAGGCGGCTGCCAGCACAGCATTTCTGGCTGTGCTGCACGCACGCAGCCTTGTGCAGCTGGCTGATGCAGTGGAGGCAGCTGGGCCTCAGCTGCTGTTCAAGTCATTGAACGCAGATGCTGCCAACGGGCTCGCTTGGAGCTGTGTAGGCAACGTAGTGGTGTTCTTGAGGGGTAGCGTCGGCTGCAGTAGGGACGAGCAGCTGCACACTGTGGACGGCCAATGGCGTGTGTGGCGATGGACAGTACTGCAGACCTTTAGAGCCCTGCTGATTGCGTTGCGGCTCTTGGGTGTGGCGCCAAAAGCAGCAGGAGCAGCAGGAACAGCAGCAGAGCGTCTGCCGGCAGCAGCAGCAGCAGCAGCAGCAGCAGCAGCAGCTGCCACAACAACAGCTGCTGTTGGCCAACAAAGCCATGGCATCTTGAGCAGCAGCAGCAGCAGCAGCAATGGCAGCAGCAGGTCAGGAGCCAACAACAGTTGCCCCTGTGCTGTCAGCAGCAGCAGCAGTGACAGTAGCAACAAGCAGGCCAAGTGGGCCCACCTGCTGCACTTGCCGCTTGTCAATAAGCATTGGGCAGCAGCAGCTGCAGTATTTGATGCCAAGTGGCACAGCTACAGCTGGGAGAAGTTGGAACAGCATCTGTTGAGCTGCTGTGCCATTGAAGCAGCGACAGCGCAGCAGCTGTACCACAATGCGCTGCAACTCTGCAGGACACTGGCAGCTGCAGCGCCGCTCACTGTGGTCTGCAACAACCCCAGCTGCAGCAACCTGGCTGGTGTCAGTGAGGCAGCAGCGTCCTGCAAATCCTGCACCGGCTGCGGGTGCCGCTACTGCAGCAAGGCTTGCCAGATGGGTGACTGGCGGCGTCACAGGCAGGCATGTCGCTGCATGGCTGCTGCAGGCATGACGTGCGGGTGACCCCCAGCAGTCAGAGTTGCGTAATAAACTTGATGTTAGTAACATCACATGGTTGAGTTTTCAAGAAAACGCAAGTTTTGTCGGTCCAAGCCTTTGTGATGTAGCGCAGGGGCCGCGCGGCAGCAGCCGTTGCCACTGTTGATCAGTTCAGTTCAAAGCTTAGGGCCCACCTTTGTGGTGGTGGAGAATCACCAGCGTTCACCCAGCAGCAGGATACGTTATCGTACATGGTGTTAGTGAGCGACAAGAGCGACTGACAGTCAGCAGGGTGTGTGGCCGGCTGGCGAAAATCCGCCCGCATGTAACCAACTCACGTTTGCTGCAAACCCAACAGGCAGCACTGCTCACTGAGCATGTTGTGCACAGCTGTGGCGATGCATCCTGATGTCACCCTCTAGCCCGACAGAACATTGGACGGTCAGTGCTCAAGTGTTACAAAACTCACAAAATCACCGTCATCCATGCACATGGAAATCTATAATCACCCGCCGCTGCATTGCAGCCAATGTGCTTCGCTGCTGCTGCTGCTGCTGCTGCTGCTGCCCTTAGCGCCAGTGGCCGTCCCAATTTGGGATGCCTGTCCCAAGCATCAACTGTTACTAACAGTTGGCTAGCAGCCAGGTACCAAGTACATGCTTGCTGCAAACGATGTCAACAGCTAACAATGTTCCAGTCACATGCGTCAGACTCTGACTGAGTCAGCCGCCGTCACAGCGCAAAGCCTTCAATGCAGTGCATGCCAATGCACAAAGAAGTGGCCGTACTGACTGAGCATTCACAACCATCTGCGTAGCCCAAACACACAGCTTCAGGGCACCACCAACCGTCTGCACAACTAGCAGCTGCATGGCTGTCACAGTCTGCACAGCCAAGCCTAGTTCCCCGCTGCTGCTGCTGCAGACGCTTTTGTCGCTGCCGCCACCACAGCAGCAGGCAGCGGCGCCGAGCTGGTGATGCCAGGCCCCACCGCCACCAGCGCTGTCGCTGCTGCCGCCGCTGCTGCTGCCGGCTGCGGCATTGCGCCGCTGGCCTGCCTACTTGCGCCAGGGGTGGGTGGCTTGCTGGGTGCGTGGCTGTTGGTGCCACTCAGCGGTGCACGCAGCGCAACCTGCACAGCACAAGCAGGAGGATTGCAGGCATGTTTTTGATGACGTCAGCAGATGGCATCAACATACCAGCCGGGGGTGGGCGGCTTGCTGGTTGCGTGGCTGTTGGTGCCACTCAGGGGGGCGCACAGCGCCACCTGCAGCAGAAGCAGGGAGAATACAGGCATGCATTGATGACCTCAGCATACAAGCCAGCCCAAAGCACCACACAACAGGAACAGCATGCAGCACAACTGCCCGGGACCAGAAACAGCTGGCTACTCCCTCCATGCAAAGCACCTGTGTTGCTTGGACTGTTCTTGCCCCCACATACTTTTGCCCAAGCTCCTGGAAGCCATGCAGCGACACGCCAACCCTGAGGCTGCTGCTATATAGGTTACAAATCATATGAGCCATCTGCCATTACCTGCAGTTGGTGGTTGCTGGGCGTGTTCTTGCCCCGCGCATACTTCCTAACCAGCTCCTGGAAGCCATGCAGCGACACGCCAGCCCTGAGACCTTAGCTACTAGAGTATAGTAGTCATACAAACCATCTTAGCCTCACCTGCAGCTGGTAGTTGCTGGGCGTGTTCTTGCCCCGCGCATACTTGCGCACCAGCTCCTGGAAGCCGTGCAGCGACACGCCAGGCACGGGCGTCAGCAGCCGCCGCGGCTGCGTGGGCAGCGTGTGTGGCGCGGACTGCAGCATGGAGGGCTCGTGCGTGGGGTCGTAGTTGGCTCCGTTGCTGAACTGGATCTCGACCAGGAAGCGGTCCGGGGAGTCCACAGGGACCTGAAGGGGGGATAAAAGACAGAGGTATGCAGTGCAGGCAGCAGGTTTTAGCATGGTTTGTGATGAACTGGATCTTGACTAGAAAGCGGTCCGGAGAGTCCACAGGGACCTGGACAGAACAAAAAGAAGCAAAGCCGGCGACATCAGATGCAATGGGCAGCAGAGATAGCAGCAGGAGTCAGCAGACAACAGGAAATCAGTAGTGGTTGGTGTCAGCTAGCCCTGCCTGAGATACTGCTTGGATAGGGTTTCTGGTGCAGCCCAAGTATGTTGAGCAGTGCTTACGAACACCCCGCACACCGCTGCAAGGTACAAGGTTGGCTATCCGCACACTACCAGCCGTGATCTGCGAGCACCACAACACTGCCTGGCCAGCTAGCTTCAAATTCACCCACTTTCTACAAAAGCACCCACCTGCTTGTTCTCATACATCCTGAACACAATGTGTGTCAAGTAGTCGAACTCAGAGGTGTCAGCCAGCAGGCCCTCAGCCTCAGGGGTGATCAGCGGCTGCTGCTGCTGCTGCTGCTGCTGCCCACTAGGTCCATCGCCTGCCACGCCAGCTGCAGCAGCTGCAGCAGCCGACGCGAACACACTACCACCACCGCTCCCAACAGTAGCTACTGACGCAACAGCAGCAGCAGCTGCCGCTGCACAGCCGTCTGCTGCTACAGTGCGGCCAGCAGCAGCCGTAGGGCTTGATACGCTGCTGCACCCTGGGTTATACGAGGGACACGGGCTGATGCTGCTTGTCGGCGTGCTGAGGCCCCTGCTGGTCGCAGACGCTGCTGCTGCTGCTCCAGTGCTACCAGGAGGCGGCGGCAGGTGGCAGTAGCGCAGCACATTCACCAGCGAATGGATGTGGCTCTCGCTGGTGAAGTAGATGCGCGTACGCACATGCCGCAGAGGGCTGTTCACATCGCTGGCATATGTTGGACACAGCCGATGCAGCGTCTCTTTCTCTTCCTCCTCCTCCTGATCATCCTGCTGCTGCTCACCACCGCCTGCGTCCCCACCCTGCTGCCGCTGCTGCTGCGTCGCCTCACTACTGCAGCTGCTGCCGCCGCCCATGCGCTTGCCTAACAATGCTACCGCCGCCGCGCCCGCTGTATCGTCTGGCGCGCCTGCAGCCGCATTCTCGCGCTCCCGATCGGCTGCTGCTGCTGCGGCTCTGCTGCTGGCAGCTGAGAAGCTCGATGACCTGGCAGCAGAGCCCGGCCTGACTGGCCGCATCCGCTCATCTTCCAAACTCATCTGCCCAAACTCGGCATCGAATGCATCGTATCGACCATCCAAGAATTTGGCGTGTGAGGTGGCGCGCGTGCGCGCACTGCGGCTGAGGTTGCCGGTGGCTGCGCGCTCCGCTGCTGCTGCTGCGCGCGCTGCTGCTGTGTCTGCCTCAATAGCTGCTGTGACGATGGACTCCTCCTGCATGCCGCGCAGAACAGACATGTGATTTTATACCTTGTTACATATCAGTCATCGTTTAGTCATAAGGCAGCAGCAAAGCATGCAGATGGCGACACACAAGCCGTGTTGCAGCAAACGACACGCTGTGCTTGCATGAGGAGTGCTCACAGCATCACAACCAGCAGCCTTTCTGCTGTCCAAATGCATAGCAGCAGCACAGCAGCAGCTGTCCGTTCACTGTTTTACCCATGAACTCCAAAAACAAACGCAACAACGACATACAACCCACCTTCATTGAGTCCAGGTCGCACAGCAGCTTGCCCAGCAGCAGTGCCCGCCGCCCCCAGACAAAGCAACAGCTGCCGCATGTAAGAGCTCCAGCAGGCAAGAGCAGTACAATCTCTGCCCAAACCGCACCTTCATGGAGTCCAGGTCGCACAGCAGCTCGCCTAGCAGCAGCACCCAGCTCAAACCCTACCGGCCACCTCAGAAACATCAAAGTACTCCACAGTAACACGGGCGCTCACTTTCATGGAGTCCAGGTCGCACAGCAGCTTGCCCAGCAGCCGCGATCTCAGCTCAAATGCTACAGGGAAAACTCAAGAAACGTCAAGTAACAGGAGCACCCACCTTCATGGAGTCCAGGTTGCACAACAGCTCGCTCAGCAGCAGCACCCAGCTCAAACCCCACAGGCCGAACCCCAGAAACATCAAAGTACTCCAAAATAACACGGGCGCTCACCTTCATTGAGTCCAGGTCGCACAGCAGCTTGCCCAGCAGCTCTGCGCAGATCTTGGAGCCAATCAGCAGCTTGCCGGGCCCGTCCAGGCCGTACTCGTGCGGCACCACCACACTGGCAAGCGTGCGCGCCACGCCGTACAGCTCCTGCAGGGTGCAGCAACAGCAATAGAGGTGAATAAAAGGCATTGCGAAGCAACAGCACTACCACGCTGGCCAGGCTGCATGTCACGTCATACAACTCCTGTGAGTTGGGCAGCAAAAACAATATATGTGAGGTGATCAACAGGCGGTACGAAGCAACAGCACGACCACGCTGGCAAGTGTGCGCGCCACGCCGTATAGCTCCTGCAGGGCGGGGCAGGCGGGACAGCAAGAAAATTGGTTGGGCGTGGCGACAAGCCTTGGCAACCGTTGAACAGCTGAAGCTGCACAATGCACAGGCTGGGCAGCTAACCAGCAGCCCTTGCCCCCACCCCACCAGGCATGGCTGTAGCTTCGAGTCACATCCAGCAGAGCATAACAAGGTAACTGCGTACGCATGCCTCAAGTTCA
The DNA here is from genome assembly GCA_004335835.1 of Scenedesmus sp. ARA3. Taxonomy (NCBI): domain Eukaryota; kingdom Viridiplantae; phylum Chlorophyta; class Chlorophyceae; order Sphaeropleales; family Scenedesmaceae; genus Scenedesmus; species Scenedesmus sp. ARA3. The sequence continues at coordinate 18,975 of RWJK01001661.1, read as the reverse complement.
ACACACTGCTTACTGCTGAATACTGTAAGCTTGATCCATTTGCTTTGCATGCTTAAAAACTCTGCAAACTCCATGTTTTTTTTACAGGTGTTGCTGTGGCTCTGCAGCGGACCCAGTGGATCCCAGCCATCGCATTGCTAGAGTATGACAGATGAGAGTAGCCGCACCTTGAGGCATGTGCGCTGCAGGTGGGAGTTGTGTATGGCGTCGTACTTGGCGGAGTCGTATATGTCACTTACCATACAACAACATCCAGCAAACTCACAAAGCCTCAGCATACCATGCCAAGGTCAAGAACACACAGCACTGCGGCCAACCACTATCTGCAATGCAGCATAACTCATACACCCACCTTGAGGCATGTGAGCTGCAGGTGGCTGTTGTGTATGGCGTCGTACTTGGCGGAGTCGTAGATGTCTGGCACCTTGCTGATGTCAAACTGCTGCTTCTTCTCGCTGAAGAAGGACTTGAGCAGCTTGCGCCAGCTGCGGCCAGCAGCATGGCAGATGTATGACAGTATGGCGCATTCGTGAGCATCGACGTCACACCAAAAGACACGGTTGGCGTGCCGGTGTCTATTGATGAGCCACAGCAACAAAAATGGGGCTGCAGGCTGCAGGCCACGCAAGCTGTCACATATATGCGCTGTAAGGCGAAAGGGCGCACCTGATTGGACGACAATACACTTCTCAAGGACAGTAGGAAGCCATGCCACTGGCAAACACGGAAGCGCTGCTCACCGGTCAAACATGAGCAGCAGGCGCTCCCCGCTGCACGGCTTGTGCTCATCCAGCCGCCAATCATCGTGCGAGGTGGTCAGGCTGCTGTACGCGCTGCTGCTGCTGCCGCCACCGCCCGCTGCCGCCGCTGCTGCTGCCGCTGCAGGCCCTGCCAGGTCCAGCCGCTCCTCCAGGCACTTCTCACGCAGCTGGTCAACCAGCACCTGAAGCACAGTCCACCATCACGCCCAAGGGCACTGATTAAGTCACAAAGAAGTTGAAGTGCATGGAGAGGCCTGATGATTGTTGCTGAGAAAGTGCTAGGGTCAGCATAGCACCGGAAGCCACACCAAGAGCGCAGCTCAACGGCATTCAGATAGTTATGCCAGCTTGTGAATTGAGTGAAGTGAAAGCATGTCCACAGGGCAGAGTTCAGTCCCTCCTCCAGGCACTTCTCATGCAGCTGCTTGACCAGCACCTGCATTGAAGCAGATGTGCGCGGTAGTGGCAAAGCACGCTAGGGTAGGAGAGTACTAGGTGCATTATGTTGCAGGCCAAGTGCAGGCCAAGTGCAAGACATGACAGCGCCAGACAGCATGTCAGCAGCATCTGCAGCGCAATGCGCTCTGCTGACATTGCAAGACACGTATCCCAGTCGGATGTCCTTAACACAGTGTATGCAGTGCACAGCAGCAGCGGCAGCAACAGCAGCAGCGCACCTTCATGAGCTCCACCAGCTGATACAGCAGCGCCAGCGGCCGCTCCGGCATGGCCCGGATGCCCGATAGCGCAGCAGCGCGCGCCTCCGCCTGCCGCACATTCCAAGCCACGCTACCACTGGCATTCATGCTGCCAAGCTTTGATAAGCTGCGGCTGCTGTCCTGCTGCTGGCTGCTGCTGCTCATGCTGGCAATGCTGCTCAGCACGGCCGGCGCGATGCCATCTAATGAGGACCGCTGCTGCTGCTGCTGCTGCTGCTGGGGTGCAGGGCTACTGCTGCCGCTGCTGTCAGCTGCTGCTGCTGGCTGTAGCTTGCTGGGCCTGTTGGGGGCTGAGGCAATCCTGCCAGCTGTCAGCAGGTCTAAGCAGCTGCTGGTGGTGGGCAGGCCGGCAGCAGCAGCAGTGAGGCCTGCTGACGGCTGCTGCTGGTCCAGGGTCCCTAAGGAGCGGTGTCTTGGTGGCAGGGATTGCGCACCTGCAGTTATGTGTTGAGACAGAGCGGGACAATGCAGTGTGTTCACAGTTGCTTGGCAAGCACACTCAGGCCGGCACTCAGCACCACAACCAGCCCTACACTTGATTGTGATGATCACAACAACAGGCTGTCAGCCACATGGCACGTGAAAGCAGGCATTTGCACACATCTAAAACAGCGTCACAGGTTCATAAGGACGTTGCAAGCCGTCATTGCAAAATGCACGAGGATGTTAGCACCAATGTACACAGGAACCATGTGCGAGCAGGCAGCGCGCCTCAGCTTAGCATGACCAGTTGTTTCATCCGGCTGAAGGCACAAGGCCCTCATCAGCTGCAGTGATGAGAAGGTATTGGTATGTCTTCATCGACCGCGCCACCCACCACCCACACAGAGGCACAGAAAAGAACACCCGCACTCTCGACACAATGCCAAAGCAACACGCAGCACACCGAACTGCTTACACTGTACCTACAAGTGCATCCCTCATCTTTGTAACAGCCCCGCCACGCAGCCAACAACAAGCAGCACACAACATGCAAGCTGCAAGCCTCGGCCACCCACCCTCAGACGCAAAGGGACCCTTGCCAGCCGCTGCTACTGCGACCGGCGTGCGCTTGGGAGAGGGTGGCGGCGAGGTGCTTGCAGGCGTGGCCAGCGGCAGCGCCAGCTTGCTGCACATGCTGGACGCTTTCTCAGGGTCCCATGTGAAGTGCTTGACGCAAATATCAACAATATGTGCTGATACCTCTCAAGACGCACAAAACAGCACCAACACGCAGGCAGCCAACACACAAAACAAAAGTCTACAAGTCCAAGCGCTCACCCTCAGACGCAAAGGGGCCCTCGCCAGCCGCTGCTACTGCGGCCGGCGTGCGCTTGGGCGAGGGCGGCGGCGAGGTGCTTGCAGGCGTGGCCAGCGGCAGCGCCAGCTTGCTGCACATGCTGGACGCTTTCTCAGGGTCCCATGTGAGGTGCTGGTACAGCGTGTTCTTGGTGGCCAGGATGTCGTCAGACGCACCCTGCGGGAATGGGTGGCAGCAGCAGCAGCAGCAGCAGCAGTGGCAGCAGTGGCAGAGGCGGTGAGGTGCTGGTACAGCGTGTTCTTGGTGGCCAGGATGTCGTCAGACGCACCCTGCGGGAAT
>RWJK01001661.1:0-15825 GCA_004335835.1 Scenedesmus sp. ARA3 | reverse complement strand
GCAGCAGCAGCAGCAGCAGTGGCAGCAGCAGCAGCAGTGGCAGAGGCGGTGAGGTGCTGGTACAGCGTGTTCTTGGTGGCAAGAATGTCGTCAGACGCACCTGCGGATATGGGTGGCAGCAGCAGCAGCAGCAGCAGCAGTGGCAGCAGCAGCAGCAGCAGTGGCAGAGGCGGTGAGGTGCTGGTACAGCGTGTTCTTGGTGGCAAGAATGTCGTCAGACGCGCCCTGAGGTGAGGGGTGGCAGCAGCAGCAGCAGCAGCAGCAGCAGCAGTGGCAGCAGTGGCGGAGGCAGTGAGGTGCTGGTACAGCGTGTCCTTGGTGGCCAGGATGTCGTCAGACGCACTCTGCGGCAGCCGCAGCAGCACAAGAACACACTCAGGAGAGATTGAGAGGCGCCTGTAGGTCACTCATCACCTGGAGAGAGTTCGTACAGTGCAACCAAAGCGAGCGCGGGCACTGACACTCACATGAAGCATGCTCGGCGCAGTAACAGATGCGCATATGTGTGATGCCACACAGGTGCAGCATGTCATGCAGAATCTAACTGTTGCCGCACCTTGCCGAACGCGTCCAGCATGCTGGCGTTCTTCGTGACCAGGCTGACCAGGATGGGCGTGAGGCTGCTGCCCTCAAGGTCAAGCAGGCCCTGGATGAAGGCCGCAGCAGACATCTGCAGCAGCAGCAGCAGCAGCAGCAGCGGCAGCAGCAGCAGCAAGATGTGGTTGTGGGCAACGGCCTCAGGTGCCAGCAGGCCCTGGATGAACGCGGCGGCTAACATCTGTTGGGCATGCACGGACACACAATGGTCAGCAACTTCTATTCTGTATTCTGTTGTTCGGCATGAACACGCAGCAGCTGCCTGACATGCTCAACATACGCCTGACAACCCTAACGATGCTGCCTGGAGCCCTTGACGACTCATCACACCTGCACACGGCCCTCGTCGCTGCTGTAGATCTTCATGTCATGCCTGTAGGTTGAGTGCAGCCGCAGCAGGCCACCGCCAGCAGGGCCGTACCTGTGGAAGAGAAGCAAGCGGCAGCAGCTGTTACGCAGCCAGGGAGCGGGTTGCAGATGGGCTGCACCTCATGCACGTGCACACAGCATGCTTGCTTGCGCACGCACGCCTGGCGAGCCGCTTGGCCGATTGCCGTACCACATTAAGCATGCATGCCCAAAGAAGCAATTTTCTTGAAACCAGTCCCTCCTCCCACCTGGGGTACATGACCATGCGGAACATCTTGCCCAGGTCCTCAGCCTGGGAGCGCCCAGCATGCGTCAGCACGCCGCCGTACTTCAGAATCAGCAGCAGCTCGCTCACAACAGGCTCGTCACCGCCCTTCTCCTTCTCCCCTTTCTCCTTACTGCCCGATGATGCCTTCTCGCCTGCGCCGCCGCTGCTGCCGCCACCCCCGCCGGTGCTACTGCTGCGGCCGCGGACCTCTCCGCCGTTAGCAGCAGCAAGATCTGGCTGGCCGGGTGACTCTGCGTCAGCTGCTGCTGCTGCTGCTGCTGCTGCGCCGTCCTTGCTGCTGCTGCTCGGGCGGGACCACTTTGTGGGCTTGAGCTGCACCTTGCGGTTGATGCCGCTGAAGGTGCCTCCCTGCTCCAGCACGGTGCGCACAATGCGCAGCTTCTCGCGCTGCTCCTCGTGCTGCAGCAGCAGACGCGACAGCAGCAACAGCATCAGCATCAGCAGCACAAGCAGTGATGACATGCAACAGCTCAAGTGAAGGCTGTGAATGGGGTTTGCCTGCTTAGGCGACAGCAACCAGGATGAGCCTATCATGTTCAATGCAACACCCCTCTTCAGGGATCCCTGACTGTCCGGACAGTCAACAGTCAACACCGAGTTAGACACGCTAAAGTCCTGTTCCTTATAGTTATCAATCACACCAGCCACTTCACAGCCTTACCAGCTCCTGCTCGCGCTGCTCCTCCTCACTGATCACCACGCCTGCTTTTGCGGCAGCAGCAGCAGCCGCGCTGCGCGCCTCCATGTCTGCCAGCAGCTGCCGCACGATGTCCAGCAGCTCCTGCAGCTGCCCGGGGCTCTTCAGCTTGGCCTGCTTGCCCTTGCTGTCCTTGTGCTTGGCAAACAGCGCCAGCAGCGGCGCCTGGCAGGCAGCGCAGGTTGCGGTTCGACAAAGCAGCACACACTTCAGAGCTCTGATGTGTTGTGAGAGGAGCACAGGGTGTCCTTGCTGTCGTTGTGCTTGGCAAACAGCGCCCGCAGCGGCGCCTGGAAGGCAGCGCAGGTTGCAGTTGGACAACATACACACACCTATCAGACCCCCGTTTTCAGGGAGGAATGAGGGCCCTCGTGCTGTCCTTGTGCTTGGCAAACAGCGCCAGCAGCGGCGCCTGACAGGCTGGGTTGCAGTACGACACATGCAGTCCAGCGACACACGAGGGTAACACACCTAAGGGAGCTCTGCAGCCGGATGCGCACTGGTTCATTTGGGGTGGTGCTACGCCAGCAGTGCCGTTCGTGGCGGCAGGCGAACCACTAACCAATGATAGATACGGCCGCACCAACTCCTGAATGCAAAACCCCAGTTCGGGGGAGCAGCATTGGTCGTTCACCAACCTCATACCCACCTGCGTCACAGTGACCTTCATCTTCTGCTTGGGTGTCCTGTCGCCGTGCCGGATCACAGCCAGCACGCAGCGCAACTCCAGCCAGGGCTTGCCATCTGCAGCGCCTGAAGTGCTGCTGCTGTCATCTGTGCCACCTCCTTCCTCATCATACCCTGCATCCAGGCTGCTCAGGTCCTGCAGGAAAGGGGAGTTGGCGGGGGTGTATGCAGGAGCCCGCATGCCCGGCTGCGTTTCAGGGTGTAGGGTATGGGTGTTGAAGTGAGGAAGGAGGTTGGGGTGCGGAGCACTGGCCGCCGCAGCAGGGGACGTGAGGTGCCCATTTGACGGAGCAGCTCACATGCCCTGCTACCGCTGCCAGTGCTGCCAGAGCTACACTGGCGCCTACTCAATGCAGGAGAGATGATAAACAAGTGTGCGAGCAAGGGTGTGCATTACAGTATGCATTGTTCTCCTGTCCACTGCCTGATCTCAGACCAAGTCTTGTCTTGATGCCACGTCAAGTCATCGCTGCATGGTGGCCAGACCCACATGCAACCACCTTGCTGCATCGCTCATTCTCTCTTGCTCTCTTTTACTCTGAATTTGCCTGCGTAGCAGGATCTGAGATGAGCCACAGCACAAGCTGTGTAAGAACAACACACTTCCACACATAGACACACTGCCACCTACCTGCAGCGACGACACCTCCCGCATGACCGCTGCATCCATCTCTGCATCAGCGCCGCTGAAAGGCCCCCTGCCAGCCGGCGGGCTGCCCACATCATCATCAAAAGAGCCGGTGCTGCCATGCTGAGGGCTAGGCATGCCAGGTGTGCTGCCGGCTGCCACCACCTCCTCTAGCAGGCCTGCCAGGGGTACTGGCGCCTCAGGCGCAATGGCCAACCGGTGCGGCGCAAGCTGACTCAGCACAATGCTGCGCAGGATGCCTACAGCAACGTGAAGACAGGACAGCGCATGGGACAGGTGGTATGAGTACATGGTTGCTGACAGACACGCCCTTGTATGATTGATAAGGTTGAAAGGCTTTGGTGGGCGTTCGAAGCCCTGCGAGGGGGCACTGCCACCTCGGGTGCGATGGCCAGCCGGTGCCGCGCAAGTTGACCAGCAGGAAGCTGCGCAAGATGCTTGCAGGAAGGCGCATAGTGCAGCTCAGGATTTATGACTGTTTGCTACAGCGCTGCAGGAACACCAACGTTACACCACGCTCACTGCTAGAGCAGCAGGACAAGGTAATGTTGGTGCGTGCCACCTGACATCTCAGCAAGCTGCAGCGTTCTAAGAACCTGTCCTGCAAGCAATCGACTTCAGCCCACCCGCCGCGACATTGAAGTACTTCTTGCTGTTCTTCAACTTCGCTTCAGCCGTACTCGTTGAAAGCAAACAACCATCACTCATCACAACTATCACTCCTCACCTGCCGCGTCGTCGTAGTACTTCTTGCTGTTCTTGACGAAGCTCCAGCCGTTGACGTCGCACACGTAGCTGCGCCCCGTCTCGCTGCGCAGCAGGTCAAAGCCGCACACGCGCTGCCCAAAGGCCAGGCACACCATGCGCGCGATCTCTTTTTCTTGGGGGCTCAGCAGCACGGGGAAGCGCACTTCTTTGCCATCTGGGGTGCGGTTGACCTTGCCGTCTACCACTGGGGACTTGCGCGCCTCCGCGTGCGCGTACCTGCGGCAGCGTGTTGGTGTAGTTATTGTGGTCACATTGGCGCATGGGTTGGCTTGAGCTATGGCTGAGTGATGAGAACACGGAGTTGCTGTACGTGTGTCCAGGTCCTTGACCAGCATGATTAAGCTGTACATGCAGGAAATGTCGATACACACTAAGCTCACACCGGACGGCTGCATGCGCTTCTATGAATGTCCTGAAGCTTCACAACAACAGAAGTACAAATCCTGTCTGCAAACGCCTGCTGCATCAGAGCAGCCTGCAAGGCTCATGAAGGTGCTGCAGCATGCATGCCGCACCTTGGGCCCACAGTGTAGACCTTGACGTCTGTGCCCCCGGTGGTGAGGAACTCCTCATAGATGTAGCTGCCATCCCTGCGGCAGCAAGGGACCAGCAAAATAGCTGACAACGCCATTTGCACTTATGCTATATTGTCGAGTCACTGTGATGCGCTACGGCAGGGTTCTGCGGGTGGTGATCCGCCATGAATTAGCAGGGAACCCTGTGCTGGCATAGGTTTGCAACGTAACTATGTAAGCAGCATGTGTTACCTGCGCACAGTGCCTGGGTGGTGCGGGTCGTAGTCTGCCGACTTGTTGTCCACCTTGCGGAACAGACGTTTCACGCCACCACCCTGCGCAGCGATGCAGAGCAACATTTAAACACCCGTTGCTAAATGATTTGACAAAGATAACTGACCCAGCATGCCATTTTTTGTGCTAGGCAATTTGCGGGACAGCCGCTTCACGCCACCACCCTGCAGCACCGCCACAGCGGCAGTCAGCAACCGCCCAGCACATGCTACGGTGGAACAGCGGCTTACACCGCATAGCGGCATAGGGCACACCGTTCGTATTTTTGGTTTCTTCTCTTCATGATCAGGTGACCAAACGAGCCGATACATCACACAGCAGTACAGGCGCACCTGCATGGCTCTGACTAGCACCAGCAGCTGCTGCCTCGAGCCTTTTCAAGCAGAACTGCAACAGCATGCGACCGCACCCACACACTCGCACACAGCTCACCATGCTGTGCGGGTAGTAAATGTAGATGTTGTGGTCCTCTCCGCTGACTGGCTTCTCCACAAACGGCTTGTCAATCCGCACACCATTCAGCTCCACACAATCCTCCCCTTCAATGAAGCCAGGCGGGTCAGGCAGCGCAACACCAGGAGTGCTACCGCGCATGCTGCTGCGCGCACTGCTGCTGGCAGCAGTCATCGTGCCACTCGCTCCACCTTGCAGCTGCTGCTGCTGCTGCTGCCCGCCTGCTTGCGAGGAGCAGTAAGAGGATTGCTGGCTCAGCGCCTGGCCGCTTGCAGAGGCCTGCTGCTGCAGCGGGCCGCTGCTGCTGTGTGAGATCCGTGACACCTGCTGCTGCTGCTGCTGCTGCTGCTGCTGTGGCGCAGGAGAGCCAGCACGCGGGCTGCTGGCTGCACTGCCGCTGCTAGTTGTCAGCTCGTCGTCCGGCTGCTGCTGCTCCTCTGGCGGCTGCCTGTTGACCAGGATGTGGCGAGGCACTGGGATGTTGTTGTCCTGCAAGCAGCAGGGCAATTGAAAATGATCGGGGTCAACCCTTTGACATATGGCAGTAAGCGAGCGTGGCAAACAGCAGTCGCAGCCTGCCTGCACCTGTTTCATATGCTTGTGCTCAGACGCCAAGGCAGCCATGCAGCTCGTTGTTGCATGTGGCACAGCTCCGTGCACTGCCGCCTGCCCCTGCCCCACAACAAGCCACTTGTACACCCTCCTGTAATTCCCCAACACATTAGACATCTGCATGCTCCAACACCAACAACAACATGAGATGTGTGGTGCATGCTTCGCAGCCGCCTGTTCTGCCCTCACTGTTAACACTTTTCAACCTCAACACTCACCATGCGCGTTGTGTACACCGCCACCTGTACAGCAGCACGTCCTGCATGTGCACGTCATCTTTATATAAAACTGCATACAACTGCTCACCATGAGCGTCTTGTACACCCTGCGCCGGTCCAGCAGCACGTCCTGCATGTGCACGTCGTTGATGAGGAAGGGCCGCCGCAGCGCCACGTAGGCCTGCGCCTTGCGCAGCGGGAAGCCCTCACTGTGCCAGCTCAGCATCACGTCACACAGCGGCCACGCCTCGACAGGCTCCTCCAGGATGACCTGTTGCAATGCAGCCAGTAGAAAAAGCCTTTCGGTTATACTTGGGCAGTGTAACAAGTGTGTGCCAGCTCAGCATCACATCACACAGCGGCCACGCCTCAACAGGCTCGTCCAGGATGACCTGCAGCAGACATGCGGCCAACACAGAGATTGGAAAACACTTTGGCCTGTTACGTGTGAGTGCCAGCTCAGCATCACGTCACACAGCGGCCACGCCTCGACAGGCTCCTCCAGGATGACCTGCGGCAAGCATGCGGCCAACACAGAGATTGTAAAACAATTGGGCAGTGTTACGTGTGAGTGCCAGCTCAGCATCACATCACACAGCGGCCACGCCTCGACAGGCTCCCCCAGGATGACCTGCAGCAGACATGCGGCCAGCCGGTTGGTTTTGCTCCAGCAGAAGACACACAGGAGACACACAGGTGGAAAGCAACTGCCAAACCACCAGCCCAGCAGGTGGACGCAGGAGGACAAACCGACAGAGCCGTGCATGCCAAAGCTCATTCTCCTGCAATCAAAAAGCCACCATAACATCCTGCAGACGACATCGTCGTTGCTGCCATGCCGCGCCATGGACAGCAGATGCAGCACAGACTGTCTTGCCCTTTCCTGCAAGCCTGCAGCTGCTCACCTTGTCCCCAAAAGATATCACTTCAAACTCGCCTCCTGTGGTGAGCCGCGCCAATATCTCACACATCGGCTTGGACTGAGCCTACAGGAAGATAAACATATCGGTGTTGAGGGCCACTGCTGCACATGTGCGCTGCACATGTGCAGAGCATGCACTATGTGGGTGTTGTTGTTGAGGGTTGTGCCAAGCCACTGCAACCCCCACCAGGTGAAGCACTGATGCAGGTTGTTGTGAACAGGCCAGCCTGCGCTGCATTGTCCCTGGCAACTTGAGGAGTGGAGGAGCTGCAAAGCAGCTGGCACGTCACTGCTGCAGCAGCACCCAATGGCATTGGAAACCTGCTGAGGAACTCTTGCTGCCGCTGCCGCTGCTGATGCTGCTGCTGCTGCTTGTCACCTTCTTGTCCATCGCACACAGCCCGATCTTGATCTTGCTGCCCAGGCCATGCTTGCAGTCGGGCGCCTGCAGCAACGCAACCGCAACTCAGCGCAAGCCACACACATGCATACATGCATACATGCTTGCAGGAGGGTGCCTGCAAGCTTGCTGTATGCACACCAGCAAGTGAGACCCAGAGCCAGCAGATGTCCTGCGCAGTACTGTGTCTTTGCAGCTGAAGGTGTACAGGACAAGTTGCTGCCCAGGAGCTGTCCTGCCAGCGGCGTAGCAACATGACACAGCATGCTGATCACATGGCCCTTGCTGCATCACCAGCAACAATTGCTTGCTGCTACTGTCGCTGTCTACATTGCAAAAAACTCTGCACGTTCTGCTTGGTAGCCACGGCGCAGCTCGATCAGCTGCTGATGCTGCTGCATGTGCTTGCAGCGGATGCCGCCTGCTCCTACTCACAGAGCGGCTGCGCTTCATCTGCTTGCGCTTCTGCCTGGTGTTTGGATGCGTCGCAGTCATGCTGACGACCTTCACAGGCCCTGCCCTGGATGGAGGCGTTTGTGGTGCTGTGCGCTGCTGTTCGTCCATGTTTAGCTGCTGCGCTGCTGCCAGTGGCACCGCCGCTGCTGCCGCTGCGCCCTGCTAGACCCTTATGTTGGGGTTAGGTCAATGCCCTGAATGTCATAAATGTGCTAGCTGATCATCATTGCAAACTCAAGTGCAGCAAGCTGCACTGCCCTGAGGAACTGAGGGGTGCCAGGTCAGGTCAGCATGGTCCTTGCTGCGTGTGTTCACTGCTGCTCGAGCACTTGGAGTTCACAAGCATTCTACGCAGATAAAATGTTTGTCAGCCGTCACATCAGACCTCAAGAACAAAAGATGCTGTTGCTGTGGGACGGAACCCTCTGAGGGTTTGCTCTGATGACATGTTTGAGCGCGCTACGAAGATGCCTGATACGCAGTACACTGGATTCACCTATATTCACTTGCTCGCATTGTTCGTTTGACCTCTGCGTAGCACATACATCAGCAGCATGGAGCGTACCCTGGTAGTACTTCAGGGCAGCGTGCCTCTTGCAGCTGTGCAGTCGTTGATCAGTGAACAGGGCATCCCTGCTGACCAGGCAGATGTGACCACCGACCCTTCCAGCAGCACCGGCACTTCCGGTTACGCCAGGGCTGTGTGCGTGGCAAGCAAGGCCGATCCCGTTCTGCTGGGGGCTATTGCCAAGCTGCTGAGGCCTGGAGCAAAGGCGTTGCTGCAGCTGCATGGTGGCAGTGAGGTGATTACGAAGCATCAGCAACACTTGAGCAGCAGCAGCACCCTCACTGTATGCCACGCCTCACCCTCTTGCTGCCTCTGTGTCGAGTGCATGCAGGCTGACGCCAGCAGTGCAATGCTGTTGAGTGGTTTTGCAGACTGCCAAGCCAGCAGCTCTGGCGGCGTAACCACAGTGAGTCTCAGGTTGGCGTTCAGCACCTCCACAGCATGGCATGTGCATGCATGCATAGTTCCAGGTGCTGGCGGCTGGCGGCAGTCAATTGCAACAGGTATGCTTGATTGGACAGCTCATTAAGGCACCAACGCAGCATGCATGCATGCATGCATGTATCTTGGATGTTGTTATTAGAGCATGAGCAGCGGTTCTTGCTTCTTGTCTACGAGTTGTTCGTGAGCTCACCCCAACACCCTGCCTGCTGCCTGCCCTGTTATATACAGGTCAGCGCCCACCTGCCAGACTTTGCAGTCGGCTCCAAGGACAGCATCAAGCTGAAGCCTAAGCCAGCAGCAGCAGCAGCAGCAGACACCAGCAGCAGCAAGAAGGCGTGGCTGCTGGCTGGCGATGACCTGGGCGATGAGGATGGCGGGGAGCTGCTGGACGATGACGAGCTGCTCACTGAGGAGGACAGGCAGCGGCCGGCAGCAGGTGCGCAGCGCAGTGGAAGTTGTTGGGGAGGGGCGGGGTTCATGCGTGCATGTGTGCATGTTCATCATCATCATCATCATCTGACTAAACACAGCACTGTGTGTACTGCCGAAAGGAGTACACGCGTTGGCCTGCAAGCAGTGTATCCTACTTGATGTGCCATGTATGTTGCTGGATGCCCTTACGAAACCCTGTGCATGACTGTGCATGCATCCACATGCTGGTGCTGCAGCCCATGCATGTCAGGTGTGCTGCAGGCTATCGACCCCTTGTTGTCGCCTGCTGCACACTGCAATGTACCCTGCAATGCACCGCATTTCCGCCAGCAGCCAAGCAGGATGACTGCGAGCTGGGGCCTGGCGGCGCGCGCAAGGCCTGCAAGAACTGCAGCTGCGGGCGTGCAGAGGCTGAGGCGGCTGGCGTGAAGGTGGAGCTCACAAAGGACATGCTGGACAACCCGCAGTCGGCCTGCGGCAACGTGAGTTGCAGCTTGAGGCTTGAGGCTTGTTGCTTGAGGCGTGTTGAGGCTGGAGGGTTGGGGCGCAGCAGAGTGAATGGATGGACAAGGCATTGTTGCCCCAGCAGCAGAGATAGGATGTGGGTAGAGCCAGCAATGCTCGGCACGCAGTCGGCAATAGTCTGCAGTTTTCTGGGACTGTGCAGGGTTGTCAACGCACTCAGCTCTGGCCTAAGTTGTTGGCCAACTTAGGCTGAGCCAGGGCCGTGCTAGCGCCCTTTGCCCACACTCTCACAGCTGTTAAGCATTCGACGCTGCGCCAGCCGATGAAGAGCTATGGCAATAACCTGCGTTGTGCATGCGCTGGTGAGCTGGTAGCCCCCGCAAACATACCAGATGCACCTGACCTGACTGTTGCATGCTGCTGTGCCATGTGTTTTGCTGTCTGTCTGGTTCTGCAGTGCTCGCTGGGTGATGCGTTCCGCTGCGCTGGCTGCCCATACCGTGGGCTGCCTGCCTTCGAGCCAGGAAAGAAGATCGAGCTGCCCTCAGACTTCCTGACTGCAGATGCATGAGGAGCTTCAGCGCAGCAAACCACGGACCCAGGAGCAGCTGTCACTGGGCTGGAAGCATGAGTTATTAGTAGGAGCAGCACTTTGGTGATGTGGAACAAGACAGTCGCTAGCAGCAGTATGAGGACTACAGCTGACATGGGGTGGCCCTGTAGGGCTGGGGAGTGAGGTGCTGCGGGTTGCCACGTCACCCCATGTGTAACAGGGTACGGTGCCGTTGTTGCCTCTTCTGCGTGGATGTGATGGAGGCGGGCATTCACGTAAAACGGACCTTGCCTGTATTATCAGACAGTTTGCGTCAGACATCGCTGGTCGTTCTATCCTGCAGGCCGTGCTTTTGGTTCCGCAGACATATATTCGACACCATGCAAACACAGCTCATGCGCAGCCGCTTAGTATGTAAAACGGGGCACAATGTTATGAAAGCAGACAGCCGAACTGTGCATGTTGCTCGCCCAGCATGCAAGTCGGGTGCTGCTGCTGCTGCTGTGGCCGTCAAGACAAGCAGCAGCATAGACAGAGCAACAGCTTCGATCTCGCTTTCACGGGGAGCTAGATGCATTGCCATGGCAGCTGCAGATGAGGAGCCAGCAGCAGCAGGCAGTGCTGATGTTCAACCCCAGGCAGCAGCAGAGGAGGAAGCAGCAGCAGCAGCGGGCATCAGCACATCTGACCGCTTTACAGAAAGCGAGCAGCAAGCACTTTGGGGCAGCGTATCACGTGCGCTGCTTCGACTTGGCAAGACAGGCGTCACAGAGTCCCATGCAAGGTCTCTTGTGGAGCTGCTGACAGCACACAAGCTTGTAAAAGTGCAGCACAACGGCTGCAGGGGCAATCCAGCAGCGCTGGCAGCAGCAGCAGCCACACTGCAGGAGCAGTCTGCTGGCATGGCAGAGCTGCTGCATGCAAAAGGCAGCACGCTGCTGTTTGGCAGCAGCAGCAGCACCAACGAGCAGCTGCTGGCGCTCGCAGAAGCATCAGTGGCGTATACGGCAGTCTGGAAGACCAAGCGCGCTGCAGCAGCAGCAGAGCGGCAGCAGCAGCGTGCAGCGCTTGAGGCAAAGAAGGAGTCAAACGCCAGCAGGAGCCGCAAGCGTATTGGCCAGATGATCAAGACTGTTGCAAAGCCTGGTCCGCTGGACAAGTCGACGTTGGTGCAGGAGTGGCAGCAGCTGGCAGGCAGCATAGCAGCAGAGGAGGCGGGCGACGGCAGCAGCAGCAGCGGCGGCGCCAAGCGCAAGACACCCTGGAAGAAGCAATGAGGAGAGTGGTGCAGATGCGTGCAGTGTAGTGTAGGGTTCGCAGGCCATCATTTGTGGCTACTGTATGTCGGCAGGTCACAACCAAGCTGGCCATCAGCATGCCGGATGAGTGTGTGGTTTGCTGACTGTTACATGTAGATGCTATCTGTTGCAATGCTTTCACGCGTGCGTGCTGGGCTTTTATGGAGGACCACAGCCATCATGCTGTGGCCATGGCCAGGTTGTCATATGTCACAGTGGCACAAAGCTGACCTGCCCGCAGCGCTGCTAGTGCTTAGGGCTTTTGCATCGTGCATGCGCAGCTCATGGAACCCAGTATGTGGCTGTGCGACTATGCTGCAGTTAAGCTTGTAATTAATCACGAGGTCATGCATTACTTGGATCAGAGACCACCTGACAGGCCCAATCTTTAGCATAAGAGCCATAATGACAGTCTCCTCAGTGAGGTTTGCAGGTCGCCTCAGGCTTTCATGACACTGCCACAGCAGGCTCCCACAACCTTGATGCAAGTTCCATTGCATACCAGCTGGTACGCTATGACAACAATACATGAGTGCAACAGCCGCAATTGGTGCACTGCATGACGCCACTGCAGAGGCGACGCAAAAGGAAAATGCCCCAACGCAGTTTGTAGACAGCAGCAAATACGCAACATACACGGCCCACCACCCCTGTTGTATCACCCGAGCTGGCAGCACGCCAGTATAGAAGGTTTGCAGTGCCAGCTCACTGCTACTGCTGCTGCTGCTGCTGCCTGCCACGTCGTACTGCTGCCCAAAATTCATTGAGGTCTTCTGGAGACGCACCTATACGCAGCTCCTGCAGGCACGAAAGGCCTGTTAGCAGCATCAGTTCCTGCTGTCGTGACTATTCGCCCTCCAGGTACAGCGCTGTCAGCTGCGTGAGGTGGCCAATGGCTGCCAGGCACTTCATGTCAACCAGCCTACAACAGTCAAGGTCGAGGTGCCGCAGCTGCTTCAAACTGCATGCCAAAGCAGTCGCCGCCGCGTCATCCACATCATCCATCCAAGAGCAGTCCAGCTTTGTGAGGCCTGTCAGCGCTGTCAGCGCCAACACATCTCCTTCAACGAGACATGATGCTGAACTCAAGCTCAAGTCCCGCAGCTGTGACAGGCCCGCCAGGCTGGCACATGCTGCAACCGGCTGCAGCTTGTACTCATCCACATCGTCATAATCATCGCTCACATCATCTGCTAGTGCAGCAGCCTCCAGCGCTAGCTCAGTCAGGCTGGTAGCAGCTGACAGGCCTGCAAGTATTGCTGCCATTTGTTCTTTGCACGGCGTGCCAGTCCTGAGGAGAACATGCAGCACCTGCAGTTGCGGCAGGTGCTGCCAGGCTGAGGCAGTGTGAACTGCTGCATCTGTATGTTCATAATGTAACGCTGCGTGCTCCAATGCTGGCAGATGTGCCAAGCGTAGCAGCTGCGGACGGCCCTCAGCACCAAACCATACATCAAGAGTGACCTGCCGCAGCTGTTGCAGACTCCCGGGGCCGCAACCACTGACAATTGACAGGTGCTCGGTGGTCCTGGGTGTCAGCTGCAGCAGCTGCAGCATTGGCGGCAGCACTGACTCTTCTGGCAGCGCCCCGTTAGCTTTGAGCTCTGCCAACTGGCTAAGCCTTGACAAGTCCAATGCTGGCAGCTGCTCACGCACACTCAAGTGAAGCTCCCGCAGCGGCAGCGGCTGCAACAGCAGCTGCTGCAGCTGCTGTGCCGCATCCTCCCAGCTGCCACTTAGCTTGAGGTGTGTGAGCTGTGTGAGTTGAGCAGCAGCCTGGCATGCCGTAGCAATCCATCAGGTGCAGGC
Source organism: Scenedesmus sp. ARA3 (assembly GCA_004335835.1). Classification (NCBI taxonomy): domain Eukaryota; kingdom Viridiplantae; phylum Chlorophyta; class Chlorophyceae; order Sphaeropleales; family Scenedesmaceae; genus Scenedesmus; species Scenedesmus sp. ARA3. The sequence continues at coordinate 2,330 of RWJK01001661.1, read as the reverse complement.
GCTGCAAGCTACTCAGGCGCGCCAGCGCTGCTGCAACAGCAGGGCCACTGAAGCAACTGCCAAAAGTCAGCTCAGTCAGGCTGTGTGGAGGCAGCAGGGCCAGCAGGGCCGCACCGCCTGGCGCAGTGCAGCTGAAGCTGGCCAGGCGCAGGCCGCATCGCTGCTGCTGCTGCTGCTGCTGTAGCTGGATGCCTACTGTCTGTGTGCATACTGATGCTCCAGGGACTGCTGTTGCTCCGGCTTGTGCTGTGGCTGCTGCAGCTGGCAGCAGTGCTGCCAGTAGTGCTGGCTGCAGGAGCTGGACCACTAGGTGAGAGTACTCTTGTTTGTCCATGAATTCCGGATAGCCACTGTCGCATGGCTGCAGATGGCTGTCAATGGTGATGCTTCTGACCATTGATGCATGCTTTGGCAGCCAGGCGGCCAAGCTTGCGAGCTGTTGCAGCTTCACACGTTCTAGCCTGATGAGCGTGTTGCATGCACCACACTGCTGCACTGCCTGCCTCCAGCCCTTGCATACTGTGGCTGCTGTGCACAGGATCTGAGGGTCCGTGCTCAGTTCTGGGTGGTGCAGTGCAATGGATATTGCTTGCAGGGCCATTGGATGTTTCAGGGTGTGGCTGCACAGCAGCAACAGCAGCAGGAGCAGTAGCAGCACCAGTCAGACGAAGCATAAGGGCATTTTTCTGCTGCCGATTCTGACGTTTGATTTGGAAGTATGTGTTTCAAGCTACCATGCCACGACACATGGCACCACTGCGAAGCACCATCCTCGACTGTGCACGCACCGGCTCTGCAGGTCCAGCGTGCTGCCACTTTCAGTTTCGATGTGGAAGGTTGCTGAAGCTCGAAATATGAAGCATTTGATTCGTCGTCGCGTCAGAGGGGCAGTTTCAATGGCCATCGAATCAACACACTGTAGATCAACAAGGGTTCACTGAGGCGATGCCTGACAGAATGACAGGTTCACTATGGTCACCGAGATGTCCAGCTGCATGTCCAGGCATGTCCAGTCGCACCAAATCGTGTCCAGTTGGTGGGTGTGCAGGTCCAGTCTCATGTCCTGTGCGCTTTGCGACTGGACATGTGCTGCTGCTGGAGCGTTGACTTGTGATACATGGCCTGAAAGCAACCTACAACGTATAGAAATTGTGTTTATACAAGCTCACCGCATATATATGCTCTAACGGACGCCTGCTGTAGGGTTTGTCAGACCATGCGGGGTCTCTGTTCTCTGTACAGCTGAATATGAAATTATTTGTATAGAAGTTGAACCAGAGTCCTTACTGTGGCAACATGCGCGACAGTGCTTACCGTGTCATGTAACCATCAGTGCAAGCGATGTGTTGTTGATCGGACAACGCATTGGCTGTTTCTCAGCTTGCTCAGTACAATAACATAGATTTTAAGGCCGTTCAGGTTTCACTGACAGCAGTTCGGTCTGCCAGGCCTGCAGTATCATTCACGGCCACCTCCGCTGAGTAGTTGCCTGGATGAAGTGATACATGCCTAAAACCAAAGTTAAACGTCCTAATGCTTACCACGACGCGCCTACGCGTCCATCAACGCTCCAACCTGAGACGGTGGAGAGGCAATGCCCCCTCTGCCGCAAATGGGAGGACTGCAGCTATTCCTCATGGTACAAAAAGCATGGGCCTGAAAAATGTCAACCTGCAAACACACAAGCAGATGCCACGGAGCGCCAGGAACTCGCAGGTACCGTATGCACAGATGCAGTGACACCTGCAGCTGTCAGCCAGCTGTCTGGCCTGCAGGCCCATGGCCAGAAGAAGTTGCCTGCCCGCCATTTTCCATGAACATTCACTCACCTGCTGGCATGTCATGTGGGCTGCCTGCCTTCTGTTGCAGGTGTGCTGCAGCAGGCTGCAAGTGGCGGACAGCACACTGCAGCAGCAGCAGCTGGAGCAGCAGCTGCAGCAGCAGCAGCAGAAGCAGCAGAAGCGGCAGCAGCCGCAGCAGAAACCGCAGCAACAGCAGCACCAGCACCACCATCAGGAGCAGCAGCACCATCACCGCCGCCAGCAGCAGCATCGCCTGCAGCAAGTGGATCACTTGGAGATGACGCTGGCGGATCTGCCTCATACGAGCAGCAGCTGCAGCAGCAGGCTGCTGATGTGGCTGCTGCTGCTGATGATGGTGATGGTGATGCTCAGGCTGCTGCTGCTGCAGCAGCAGCTGCTGCTGCAGCAGCTGCTGCAGCCAATGGCACCCCTGCAACCGCTGCAGCAGCAGTGCATGCAGCTGCTGGCGAGCAGGTGGTGGCAGCTGCTGCTGCCGACATTCGTGCAGCACGCGCAGCGGTCGCAGCT
>RWJK01001660.1:0-13122 GCA_004335835.1 Scenedesmus sp. ARA3 | reverse complement strand
CCACCTCACACAAAAACACAAAAAACACAAACACACCCACCTGAACGACTCCGCCTTGGCCAGGTAGTCCTGCAGCACCTCGCGCATGATGGACTCGTCATCCTGGCAGCAGCAGCAGCAGCAGCAGCAGCAGCCAGCAGGACACACACGACGCGTTGCCAGCCCTGCTGCACCAGCTGCACCACTGCTGGTCAACCCTTCATGCTGTACAGATAGCCACACTTCAACAGAGCCATACCAACTGCCTGCTTGCGCTGCTGCTGTGCCCACATTGCCGTGGTGATATGCATTGGGTGAGACACACAGAGGTTGACAAGGCCCACCCGGCAGACTGCAAGCTCGCTGCAACGGGTTGTGAACACATGAAGACAGGGCCTCAGCCGTGACACATTTGATACCAATGGCTGGCGCTGCTTGCTATGCTGTGTTTGCTGTACTGCAGGAGATGCTAAACTATGATGTTCGGCTGCTGCATGCATGCACACAGCTAGCATGAGCTTGTGCAGGTGTTGAAACAAGATGGTCCACTGACATTATGCACAGGAGCAATAATCGTGCAGCACGCAAGCCCTGATAAACACAGAAGATTATGCAGCCATTCCCCAGCAGGACCCGCATAAGCTGTAGTTGTTCATGGTGCGGGACATCAGCAATCCATTCCATTTGCACACCTCTTCCTCTACTGCCCCAGCAGCAGGCTGGCCAGAAGCCTGGGAGTCCCCTGCAGCTGCTGCTCCAGCCGTTGCATTGGGTGCTTTGGGGTTCTTCCCGCCTTTCTTTTTCGACATGGACGGCCCTCGCCCACCACGACTGCTGCTGCTCTGAGAGGCAGCAGCAGCAGCTGCTGCTGCAGCGGCACTACGATGCTGCTGAGATGGCTGACCATATGATTGCTGAATGATGTATCCAAGAGCAGCAATACATGCGACTTGAAACAGGTTCGCAAACGAGAACAACGCGGAAAAGTTGATCATTCTGGATACGAATGCTGCACAGCAGCCTCACTGAGCTATCGCCTGTGCCATGCTACAAGTGTCAGAACTCGAATTCGCGAACGCTTTGGATGGTAAGTCCAAACAATGAGCTTTTACATAACGCCCCAGTGACAGGTTACATGGTACCCTTTCAATCACATTTGATGGCGGGCCGTTCACCAATTGCGACGTCTTCAGATGTGCTTGACTCCAGACGTTGACTCTAAACATAAACAAAAAGCATCAGACGCGGCCAGTGTGCCCAGGTTACCCACCCTCTCCTGATGATGTACTGGCTGGATGCCCACTGAAGTGTTTGCACTGGTGTGCATGTGGTGTTTGATGCGCACTCCCCCTTACAAACCCAACACCATCATTGGGCCTTGATACAGGCTAACGTCAGCCTTACAGCTTCAAAAGCAAGCTGGCTTCTTCGGTCAGACAAGCGCTGCAACTGATCTCGTCCCAGCCCACACAGAATCTGTGTCATGTCAAGTGATCACAGGATATGCTGCAGCAACGCTGCTAGCACAGGACATGCTGCACTGTCTAGGCTCTGCTGTGATCCTGGTTATGAACATCCCCAGCAGAAGTTTTGGCAGGCTACACCACCCACTCACCCACCCACCCTTATATAAAGAAAGTTGCCGGTTGCGTTCATTACGCACAAGCACAATGCAACATCATGCATACATACATAGCTGGAAGGCTCCCCAGGCCACCCATGGCAGGACATACATGGCCAATGCTAAGCCCGTAAGGCCCTTAGCACCAAGTGCGCTCCGCACAAGCTGCTGCTGTAAGTCCGCTCTGCACAAGCTCATGATGCCAAACATACCATGCAGGCCTGCCGCGATACCCTTGAGTTCTGCAGCAAGTATCATTAAACAGCACCCGGGCACTCTAAATGCAGCAGAAAGCGTACATGACGCTGTATGCTACCAGTACTCGAACAGTGCAGCAAGGTGTACACAAGGTCAAAACAGCATTGACCCAAAGTGGTCCCAGCACACCCCTGCGCCCTAGCAACAGGCGTGGACAGGAGTTGCCCAAGGGTAAGCAGCCATGCTGCCATACAAGCTGTCATGCCTGCACATGCAGCTGCAACATGCACAACTGATGCGTCAGCACTGCATGCCACGCCAGTGTATTGACATGCGGCATACCAAAACAATGCAAACGCGCACTGTACTGTACACCCGCAGATGGCAGTTTGTAAATATGCTCATTCTGATATCAGTTATGAGGCTTATCACACAAGCAACATGTCTGCAGCGGAGGACGCCGCAGGTATGTGCAGGCAGGTGTGCCTTATATGAAGTAGGCATGTACGAAAACATCCCACACGACAAATAATATCAAGGGCACAGTGGGGGCACATCAAGACCACATGGCAGCATGGATCTACCCCTCTTCATACTTACAGCAGCGCGGGCCAGGCCACATGGCAGCTGATGCACGCCCCTGTCAACAACAGCATACGTGACCTGCACCACACCCCAGCTGATAAATTACACCATAAGCAAGCCACACACCTGTCAACAACACACTGCACTGCATCAGTGCATCCGCAGCATCAAGCACACGCCTGTCAGGCCAGCAGTGCAAACGGCATGCAACACAATGCAGGACATCGCCGGGACGCCTCACAAAGGAAAGGACATCATGTGAGTTCGCAAGTTTACAATGATTCTGCAACTACACAGCACAGAACCCTACAGGCTCAAAACCCTTGACCCTAAAGCGAGAGACTCAGAAGCGCACAATGCATGCCTTTTACCCAACAAGCAACAAGCGATGCACGTCCTTCCCGCTGCACTCAGCAAGCGTGCAAGGGGCGCTGACGTACCACTTAAAATAACAGCCAGCTATAGCTGGCAGTGTGTGCAAACGAGTTGATGCTGCATCTCCCAGTGTGACCGATCCATGCTAGGAGGACCCCTTGATGCAGTATGTAACGGCACTGCGGCAAGTGTTGTCAGCAGCACCTTAAACTGAAATGAGGAGGTGGAGGAAGACCGCCGTTAACAGACACAGGTGGCATGAAGAAAAACACAGCAAACATTGGCTTCATTGCGTTCCAAGTCTGGCACAGCATGATTGCGGCTAAAAGCAGAACATGATCATCAGAGCACGCCACAACCTCAAGGCTATCCTACAGTACTGGTAATGATATTGAGTTCTGTCGTTGCTGCCAACAGCAGCTGCCATTCAAGCTAACTATCAATGCAGGGCCATACTACGTGCCCGTAATCGTGTTCACGTTGCAGCCCAGGCCGGCAGTAGCACCAGCAGCAGCAGCAGCAGCAGCAGGGGCCCTTCGCACCAATAGCACCTGCACGTAGCCGCTGCCCACAGCCCTTGCGCCGCCGTACTTGAATGCGCGCAAGGCCTGCCGCGCCGCCATCATGGCAGACGACACCAGTAGCCACACATCAGGCAAGCCGCGCACACCTCCCACTGCATGTGCCGCTGCTGCCGCGCAATGCAAGACAGAGCAGCTGCACCATACGTCTGACTGTCAGCAGCCACGCTGCAAGCAGCAGCAGCAGCGCTATGCATAGCCGTTGTTGAATGCCCTGCCGCCGCCGTACGAAAAAGCGCGGAAGGCCTGCCGCGCCGCCATCACAGCAGACGACACCAGTAGCCGCACATCATGCAAGTCCCGCACACCTCCCACTGCATGTGCGCCTGCTGCCGCGCGGCGCAACACAGAGCAGCTGCACCACACTTTTGCCTGTCACTAGCCGCGCTGCAAGCAGCAGCAGCGCTATGCATAGCCGCTGTTGAATGCCCTGCCGCCTCCGTACGAGAACGCGCGGAAGGCCTGCCGCGCCGCCATGACCGCAGAAGAAACCGGCAGCCGCACATCAGGCAGATCCCGCACACCTCCCAAAGCATTTCCTCCCGCCATCCTCTCCCCTTTGCCGCCCGGCGGCTCCTCCGGAAACACCTCGGCTCTGCCTAGCAGCGCCGCCTGCAGCAGCTGCACCATATCGAACTCGCCGCTTCCCTTGAACATGAATTTGCCCAGGTGCAGGGCTGACACGCAGTCGCCTATGCTGTAGCGTGCCAGGCCGCTGCCGGCAATGCTGTGCTGCTGCTGCAGCGCAAGCGGAAGCCCCGACACGAATGCAGCCACGCGGTCTCCATGCATGTGATCATCCATCAAAGGCCTGCTGCGCGTTGCTGTGTAGCTCTTCGAGCGGCCGACAAGCCCCATGCCTGCTGCTGCAGCAGCAGCAGCAGCAGCGCCGCCGGAGGAGTGCTCTGATGTGCCGATGCCTCCTGCTGCGCTGCCGCGGCTGCTGCTCTGTAAGCTAAACTGACGAGACAGCGCAGGGGCAAGCGGCAGATACAGGCCATGCCTGCATGCCCAGCCATGGTCTAGTGGCATGCTGCGGTAGCGCGCTGAAGTCTCGCTGCTCCGGCGCGGCGCCAGCAGCAGCAGCGTGGGACTGCCTCTCGCCAAATCCCCTCCGTTGCCAGGTGCTGAGACGCGGGCTGAATCAGCGTGTGCAGGAAAAGACCGCAGCTGCCTACTACTCAAGCTGCTGCGCTCAATGTTTAGTGGCTGGTGCTCCGCGATCGGCGGCACCGCCAGCTGCGGCATCCACTGCTGCTGGTCTGCTGCTGGCAGCAGCAGCGTGTCATCATCCGCTGCTGCTGCTGCTGAGGGTGCGTCAGAGTGCAGCGCGGGGTTGCTGCTGCTGCTGCCGAGGCCGGCTGGGGCCTCCCTATCCTGGCTCACCCACTGCATGAAGAGCTTGCGCGTGAGCGGCAGGTCGGTGACAGTTTGGCCGCCGTGTGCTGCTGCATCCATGTAGCGCGCAGCCCTGCAGGCAATGCGTTGAAAAGCATGTCTGTTCGTCAGCACACATGTTATGGCATTGACACGGCCACACTGAATGACGAGCTTGCGCGTGAGGGGCAGGTCGGTCACGGTCTGGCCTCCATGCGCTGCTGCATTCATGTAGCGCGCAGCCCTGCATGACATGTGTTTACGTATTTGCAGGCAGCGTCAGTTGAAAGCGCACACAACGTGGCAGCACGTGGTCTGCCAGCGATTTTCTTGAAAGCTGCTGGGATCTGCATTGTGGCACCAGGCTGCTCTTGCAAGTAAGGAACCATGGTACAGCTCCTCGAATCATCTGGCAGCACGCCAAGCAGTATACAAACAACCACACACCTGTTGACCGAGGCGCCGTAGTAGTTTGCCCTGCCAGCATGGTCAGGCAGCACACATGTAGGCTGCCCTTCACTCAGCCCCATGCGCAGCCGCGGGCCCCTGAACAGCAGCGCACCGCTGGCTGGGTCGGCCACTTCGCCGAAGCCTGGATGCGCCAGCACATGCTCCGGCCAATCCACATACATCAGCGCCTCCTGCAAGCCGGAAAGTGAATGACAATGCGGCCGACAGGTGATGGGCAGCGCATTGTGTGGCTGCCGTACTAGAGTACATCACAAGCAGCTAGGCTAAGCAAATGCCCTGCGCAAAGCTCGACAACCGAACCATGCAAGCGCTGCTTGTTGCCCCCTTGCACTGCAGCGTGCCGCACCTGCACCAGCAGGCACCACCTGGCAGCCAGGTCTGCTTGCTCAAAGGCGACCATGTAGTGCAGCGCAGACTCTTGGCACCTGCACAGGGCAGGAAACAGCAGCAGCAGTGCATGGTGGACTTGACAGGGTGTTCGTGGAGCATGAAAAGCACATAGGCTCAAGCAGGCTGGCCTGCTTCTGATGTGTAGGGCTCAAGACTTGTAACAGCACATGAACAGCCTGAGCACATACGGTACAACACGGCACAGCACATATGCAGCGGCAGCTTTACAAGCAGTAGCTATGCGTGAGCGTACTATGTTGAACCCTGGTCAAACCCAGGTGACAATACCGGTCCAACTACCGCACCAGGCTCACCTGCAGAGGTAGCCGTCTTCTGCCAGTAGACTGCCCAGCTGCTGGCCCATGCAGTGCACGATGGCCTTGTGCAGCGCATGACCCCAGCCAAGCCCCAGTCAAAGCTTGGTCAAACCCCGGTCAAACTAACGTCAGGCTCACCTGCATAGGTAGCCGTCTTCTGCAGGCAGGCTGCCCAGCTGCTGCCCCATGCAGTGCACGATGGCCTTGTGCAGCGCATGCACCTCAGAGTGGCTGTGCCGTGAGATGAAGGCCTCCCCACCCTCCACAGCAGCAAACACCACTGTCACATCAGGCAGTGGGGCTTGCGTCTGGCCCTGCAGCTTGGCGGACGGCGTGAGGTCCATCTGGCGGGCGCCTGCAGCAGCAGCAGCAGCAGCAGCAGCAGCAGCGGCAGCAGCAGCAGCAGCAGCGGCAGCAGCAGCAGCAGCAGCGGCAGCAGCAGCAGCAGCAGTAGCAGCGGCGGCGGGGGCAAAGCAAAGATGTATATCAGCGGCGACGGCTATATTTGATGCCCTTGGCATGGAGATGCACCTGTTGGACGTTCAGCAGCAGCAGCAGCAGCCCGGCGCCACGAGTCAGCACAGCACTATGCTGATGTGCATGGCACGAGATACCGAACATGCAGCCTGTGCATCCATGCAGCTATAGGCAGGTGTAATACCAGCATTGGATGGAAACAGCTGGTTTGTCAGGAACCATTGAATGTAGCTGGTGTTTCAGACTGATGCAGCGCATTGGCAGCACCATAACTACATACACCGCTGGTAGATCATGTGGATCCAGCACTGCTCATAAGCCCACTCGACCGCAAGCCCAAAAGCCCTCACTAAAGCCCGCAAGCTCTCGCACCTGGTGCGCTGAAGTAGCTCTTCTGCACCTGCAGCCAGGCAGGCTTGGCACGCACAGGCTCTGCCCAGCCCAGCACCCTCGCCAGGTCATGCGTGCTCTGCGGCGGCCGCCGCATGCCCGGCGCAGCAATCGTATAGAGGTGCAGCTGCTGCTGCTCGTGCCTGTGCCGCCCAGGCTGCCCCCTGCCTGTTGCTAGCAGCAGCTCAAGCTCTGCCCCGGCAGCTGCTGCTACTGCTGCTGCTGCTGATTTCGGCAGCATGGTTGGCGTGATGCTGCTCTGCCTGCCGGTGTCTTTGCCGTCGTGCGATGCCGAGACGTCCTCCGGCGTCGCATCGACCGGGGCGTCGGGAACTTCGAACGCGCCCATGTGGCATACGATCGCGTCGTTGTCGTAGTCCTGGGGCTCGCGATCCAGCAGGCCTCCGGTAAACGACAGCTCACGCGACACGCTGCAATGAAAGCACAAGTCGGCAGTACACGTCACTTCAGGGCGGGCTGGTTTTATATGCAGGAGCATGTGCTGATGTATTTATCTACAGCGCAAGAGCTGGTGAGCACATCCGGACAAACACACTGCTGCACTTTGATCATGTCCGGCACACACTCTTGTTGCACAGCTCTTCCTCCAACCTTGCTGCTGCGGCAACTCACTATCGGCAGTAGCACGCCAGCTGCTCCTGCAGCCGGCCCACCACCTTGGCCTGCAGCAGCTGCTGCAGCATGCTGTCGTCAAAGCCCGCATCATTGACCGTGCCCAGCACCGTGAGGCTGTCCTTGACCAGCAGGAAGGTGGGCTCATCAAGCAAGATCTGGCCGCCATTTGCAACATCGGACACCAGCTCTGCGGCACAGCACACAGCACGCAGCAACATGCCTGTGTATTCAACAAGGAGCAGCTGAGCTACAGAGTCCTGGAAGCCATATGGCAGCATCCGGCGCCAGCTGTGCAGCGAGGCGGCAGCACAAGGTCAAGTGTTGTGGGTTAGTCAAAGAGTCGTTGACCGTGCCCAGCACCGTGAGGCTGTCCTTCACCAGCAGGAAGGTGGGTTCATCCAGCAAGATCTGGCCGCCATTCGCAACATCGGACACCAGCTCTGCGGCACAGCACACAGCACGCAGCAACATGGCTGAGTATTTGACAAAGAGCAGCAAAGTCCTCGCCGCCATTGTCGGCAACCGGCACCAGCTGTGCAGGCAGGCGGCAGGCAGCACACGATCTCAGGGTTCTGGGTCGCTCAAGCAGTGATGGAGAGTGCCCAGCACTGTGAGGCTGTCCTTCACCAGCAGGAAGGTGGGCTCGTCAAGCAAGATCTGGCCGCCATTCGCAACATCGGACACCAGTCACACAAGCAAGCAGAGACGCCAGGCAGAATCAGAGGGCTTCACAGGCAAGAGGATTCAAAGAGAGGCGGCAGTGCCTGCAGACAAAACAGAGAGCGGCTGAGCTAGCGAAATCTGGTCGCCATTGGCAACATCGGACACCAGCTCTGCAGCGCAGAGCATGCAGCATGCAGTGGTGCTCAGTGACACAGAATGAAGAACCAAGGCCCTAGGTGGGGTGTACGCTAGCGAGACGCGCTGCACTTGTGCGCAACATTGGACACAGGACCTTCTGCAACATTATTGTGCATAACAGCGGGCATGTTGTTCACCTTACCTTTCGCCCAGAACTTCACCGCGCACTCCCCAACATCAGCCCCAACATTGGACAGCCTTTCAGCACTACACTGTTGATACAAAAACAAGGTATGTTGCTCCCCTCACCTTTTGCCCTGAGCTTCACCGCGCACTCGCTGACGTCTGACAGAACAACGTCACAGCCGTATGGCAGCAGCCCCGAAGCAATGCCATGGTACAGCAAAATAGGCGTGCATTTCTGCTCACCTTTGGCCCTGAACTTCACCGCGCACTCGCTGACGTCACAGCCGTACGGCAGCAGCCCAGAGGCAATGCCGATGCGCACCGCCAGCTGCAGCACCTTGATCGGGCCCTGCTTTGCTGCAGTGCTGCCGCCCAAGTTGCTGCTGCCGCCAATCGTACCCATGCCGCTGCCCCTGCCAGTCAGCCTCTGCATAAAGGTGGCAGTCTTCTGTAGCTTGGTGGCACTGCTGCCTTCAGACACACCCGCATGTGAAGGCTCTCTGTGCGAGTGCTGCTGCCCAAATGGCACATCCTGGCGCCGCAAGCTGCTGTTTGCTGCTGCAGTGTCTGCTAGCGTCATGCTGTTCTCCCGCGCGCTCAGCGCCACGTCACTGTTAGCTGCTGAAGTGGCAGCAGGTGATATCGGGCCGCTGTTATTGCTGCCCTGGCGGCTGAGGGTTTTGCCGAGGATGCGGTTTAGCATGCCGCCTGGCGAGGATCTGCCGTGCGGCTGCACTGCTTCTGAGCTGCCACTGACACTGCTGCCTAGGCCTTTGCCTGCACTGTGAGTGAAGCTGCTGTTTAGTGGCACCCGCACACGCAGCGAGATGTCCCCCTGCTGCTGCTGCTGCTGTTGCTGTTGCTGCTGCTGCTGCTGTAATGCCTGCTGCTGTGTGTTTGAACTGGCGAAAGGACCTCCGGCAATACTGCTACCTCCCGCTGCTGGTGCTGCTGCAGGGCCTTCTGTGGATGCTGAGGCTGCTGCTGCTTCTGCAGCAGCAAGCTCATTATGTACATGCCCGTTAGGCAGCACACCACTGCCTGCAGGCACACCAGCTGCTGCTGCTGTTCCCGGGTCACTGAGAACTGTGCTGCCTTTGGCTGAAAAGGCCTCACCCCGCATTGTGTCAAAGTACTGCTGCACATCAGGCGGCTTAGCCAAGCCAGGTGTACTGCCAGGCAGCGCATAGTCGCTGTTTGGAAGGATCCAGGCCTTGCGCGCAAGCGCCTGCTGCACCTGCACTCGAGCAGCAGCAAGCAAATGACAGACGCACAGCAGGGCAGCGGTGGTGCAACAGCATGTACTTGCATCAGCGGTTGCGTTGACCGGCAACATACATAGTGCAAGAGCAGGGAATGGGGAAGCCAAAGTAGGGCTGTGTCACTAAGTCATCGCTGTTTGGAAGGATCCATGCCTTGCGGGCAAGTGCCTGCTGCACCTGCACTCAGCAAGCAAGGACACCAGCAGGCAAATGCCCAAGGGGCAGAAGATTGGCAATGGCTCTGAAGCATATGATGTGCTGGCACTGGAAAAAAGCAGCAGCAGCTGCAATGCCATATGGCTTGCCACAGGAGGATTACACAGAAGCACGTGTTCAGGTTTGGCCAGAGAAAGCTAAATTAGGCAGTTTTGAAACCCCCGGTCAGCTCACCTGCAGGCTGAAGGCCACTGCATCCTCCGCCTGTGTGAAAATGCCACCGTCCAGCTGTCACTTGCCCTACCCACATTCAAACGCAAAAGTAACACACTTCGCACCCCCCTTCTCACCTGCAGGCTGAAGGCCACTGCATCCTCCGCCTCCCTGAAGGCCACCGTCCAGCTGTCACCCTCCTGGTCAAGCACATATCCTGCATGCGTGTGGCAGGCCTGCAGCAAGACACAGCGGCAGCTGACTCAGCAACAGCATGACCAACCAAAATAACAGCAGATACAGACATACCCGCACAACACATGAAATATGCACATTGAACAAGTTCCTGCATGTGTGCAGAGCGCCTGATGGCTGTGCATTGTCCATGCCAGCTGAGATCTGCCGGTCAAACTCCGGTCAAACCTTGGTCAAACATCGGTCAAACATCCAACGCCCTCACCTTCCTCAGGATGTTGTTGTGCACGCCGATCGCCCGGTTCATTGCCTCCGGCTGCGCCCTTGTCAGCGCGGTGTAATCCTTCACATCAGTTACCACAATACTGACATGCACCTTATCACCCCGAGTCCTGCACCTAGGAGCCCCCTGCTTCCTCTTTGACTCCATAATATGCTCCCGTAGCCACTTGGGTTGGGTCCGCATGTACAGCTGAGCCACCAGCAGCAGCGCGCTCAGCAGCGCGAGGCCCGCCACTGCTGAAATTACTGACACGATGATGGTGGAACGCTTGTCACTGCTGGGCAGCTCGGCACACCTCAGCATGGTGTTGTTGGCGCTCCACACCTCACCAAAGCCCTGCAGGGGTGAAATAAACAGTTTGAAGAGCAGACAGCAGACAGCAGGTCGTTCTTGAGACAGGTAATTCAAGGTTTGGTTGCAGCGCAGCACCGTGCTGTTGGCACTCCACACCGCACCACAGCCCTGCAGGGACAGCATGTGCGGCATATTGCAGGTGTGAATTGTTGCTCTAGACAAAGCTGGAACCTCTGACAACTGCACCATCACAAGCGTCACATGCTTGGAGATGAGCTGAGCCCGCGTCTGCACACAGTACTGCTGCAAGAGGCAGCAGCATGTGCATGGATCACGCCACTGCTCACCGTCACGCAGCTGCAGCCGCGGTATTGGAAACAAATAGGGTCCAGCATGCACTGCTGCTGCTGATCACTCTTACATGCACACATACAGCAGCCTGCAAATGCATCACACCGCTGCTCACCGTCAAGCAGCTGCAGCCACGGTACTGGAAGTACACAGGGTCCAGCATCCACTGCTGCTGCTCAGCACTCTCACATGCAAGCATACAGCAGCCAGTACATGGATGAAAGCGCCGCTCACCGTCAAGCAGCTGCAGCCACGGTACTGGAAGTACACAGGGTCCAGCATCCACTGCTGCGCGTCCCGCACAATGTCAAGCAACACCTATTTGACCTCCTGCCCCAGGCCATGCATGCCAGTTGCAGCACAATGCATCGTACAACAAGAAAACCTCCGGCAAGTCCTGGACGCAAGCGCAGTCAACGACGTTAGCACCAAGCACTAACATACACATAAACACCAGCAGCCGCTCACCGTCAGGCAAGTGCAGCCGCGGTACTGGAAGAACACAGGGTCCAGCATCCACTGCTGCTGCTCAGCACTCTCACATGCAAGCATACAGCAGCCTGTACATGGATGAAAGCGACGCTCACCGTGAGGCAGCTGCAGCCACGGTACTGGAAGTACACAGGGTCCAGCATCCACTGCTGCTGCTGCGCGTCCCTCACAATGTCCGGCAGCACTTCCTCCGTTTCCGCCCCAAGCCCGTACATGCCAGTTGCAGCCGCACAATCTGCTTTCGCTTGCTCTGGCAGCTTCCGCAGGATGTATCTGCAGCGCATGTTGCTGGCATCATCAAGAGGTAGCCTCTCTTCTGAGAACCGCAGAAAGCACGGCAGCACCTGTGACTCGCTGCAAAACATCTTTGCAGTGGCCTTGTCGCCAAACTGCTGCGGGGTTCTGCAGTAGTCGGGGTTTGAGCAGCTGGCGTTGGTGGTCACGTTGTAGGGCCGGATGATGCCGCTGCAGGCCATGCTGGTGTTGGTGAAGCGGGCCTTTTGCAGCGCAAAAAGGTACCTGCAGCAGCAGCAGCAGCAGTGGTGGCGGCGGCGGCACACATAGTGTGTTTGTCAGCCAGAGGTAAAGCTCTGAAGATGACATCATTAGATGATGCCGCTGCAGGTCATGCTGGTGTTGGTGAAGCGGGCCTTTTGCAGCGCGAAGAGGTACCTGCAGCAGCAGCAGCAGCAGCAGCAGCAGCGGCGCAAGCGGCGTTGCGATTAGTATGTGCCATGCGGAGGGAAGAAGGCATGATGAAAAGGATGGACTGACATCAGGCCAGGGTTACTCAGGGCACCTTCTTGCTGCAGGCCGGTGAAGACATGGATGGATAACAATCGCTACCATCTCAGGTGCTGTAAACCTGCACGCTGATGGCAATGCTAGCAGTGCTTGCACCACATGTGTTCAGCTGAGCGTGAAGTTCCCATGTGCACTCACCCCATCTGTGCCGGCACGATGCCTGTGATGCCTGAATTGCTGCTTATGAAGCCAACATTAACTAGACCCTAAACCTAACCCCTAAACCCATAGACTTCTCCTACAGAGACAGTGCTCACCCCATCTGTGCCGGAACGATGCCTGTGATGCCTGAGTTGTTGCTGACATCAATGTCCAGCAGGCCATATGGGAACCTGCGGGTGTGCAGGCAGAACGATGTCGTAACGCCCCGTCAGCAGCTGTGGGCACCAGCATGGATATTAAATCACTGAGGGTGCTGTTGCGTTTATGCAGAGCTTGGAGCCAGCAGCAATCACCTGTACTTGGGGTACACCAGGGGGGCTTCTGTTCCAGCAATGCTTGCAGATGCGCAGTTGTGCAGTCACCATGCCTAAATCTGTTATTTTACACCAGTACCTAAGCATGATGCAGGCGCAGGAACGCAGCCTCACCCCAGCGCCACAGCCGGCAGGATGCCACAGCAGTTGTTGTATGCAACCAGAGACAGCCTGCTCTCAGTCAAATGCAGCAATGTAACAGCTTCAAGGTG
>RWJK01001659.1:128713-153598 GCA_004335835.1 Scenedesmus sp. ARA3 | reverse complement strand
GAGATGGAGGACGTGGTGATTTCCTTCTTATATCAGGTTATGTTGTGTTACAAACATGTCATACTGTCACTGTTATCTGCCTGCAGGGTGGCGGAGTCTGTGTTTGACCACACCTCACACTACGACCACCTCATGAGTGCAGCAGAGGAGATGGAGGACGTGGTGCGAGCAGCAGCAGGCAGCATGGCAGCAGCAGCAGCAGCAGCAGCAGCAGCAGGCAGCCGCGCCAGCACATCTGCTTCAGGCCACAGCGGGGAGGGGGCAGGCAGCGGGCTGCGGGGCACTGCTGCTGCACATGCAGCGGAGCTTGATGAGGACATGATGTGAGTGGCTTGCTGCAGTTCTGTTGTGGGTGCTCATCACAACTGCTCTGTTGTATTTGCCTCATCTGCTCCAAAGCGGCCGAGGCTGCATGCAGCCCTAGTTGCAGGCAGCGCGCGGTGCCACTGACAGCCACGTGTGTGTTGTAGCAGTCTGCCACGCTTCAGCTTTGGCATCAGCTGCTTTTGCTGAAGTGATGTGAAACAAACGCAGTAAGCGACCTGTTGCTAAAGATACTGCTCCTGCTGTTTGTCGTGCTTGCTGCTGCGTAGCCCCAGCAGCGGCGTGTCTCCTGCCAGTCACATTGCAAGCCCCGTTGTCACTTTCGTGATGTGCTTGCTGCTGTTTTGCTCCGCGCAGCCCCAGCAGCGGCGTTCACGCTGGTGCTCGTGCTGCTGGGGTTGCTGCTTCTTGCTGAGATCCAGATTAATAAGTTAATTAGTGCTGTGCTGCCTGCTGTTTTGTTCGACTGTGCAGCCCCAGCAGCGGCGTGTCTCCTGCCGGGTCGTTCAGTGACGTGCAAGGGTTGGGCGCAAATGGCGGCAAGAGTGGCTCGGCAGGCAGCTTCTCCAACCTGCGGGTGAGCCAGGCGCCATCAAGTATTTGGAAATAGTTTTTGTGTGGCAACACATGCCAAAGTGTACATTGGTCATTCCCTTTTTGTGGCTAACTGACGGCAAGATGGGCTCAGCGGGCAGCTTCTCCAACCTGCGGGTGAGTATTCATACAGCCAATGCAATCATTCATTGTTATGTGGTATGCTGACACATGTTACACTGGTGATGATTCATGTAGTCATGTGGCGGCAAGATCGGCTCAGCAGGCAGCTTCTCAAACCTGCGGGTGAGCCAGGCGCTGCGAACCAGATATCTGCTAACAGCATCACACACGTGTGGGATGACGCATTTGATATTGCTGATCATTGCCTGATTTGTCTGAATGGCGGCAAGATGGGTCCGGCACGCAGCTTCTCCAACCTGCGCGCGAGCTAGGGGCAGAGGCCTACGCCTAGCTTTTGCATGACTCCATACCAGCTACTGCCGCCAGGCTCTCGTGTTGCTTGGTCATTGAGCTGCCTGTACAGTCATGACAGAAGGGCATGTGTTTCTTGCATGAAGCAAAAAACAGCCGACGATGTTGACGCCCGGGCCTGTGACGCCTGTTTTCCATTGAACTAAGTGCTGCCTGCCATGCGTGTGCTTTCTGTGCTGTGCAGGGCCTGATGCAGTCAAGCAGCTATGCCAGCCTTCAGGTGGGGCTGTGCAGCATGCATATGCTGCATTTGTCTTACAGCTGTGTGTGGTTTGCACCTGCTGCTTCATCATGCTGCTATGCTTGTCCTCCTCATGCTGCTCATCATGCGTTGCTGTCCTTGCTGGTCCACACATACAGCTAGGAGCAAAAGCTATGAAACAAGCACATGGGAAGCAGTCATGCTGGACATGTGTATTGGGCAGTCTCTGCTGCCTCTAGCCTTTCCTGCAGCGTAACAAAAGAAATATGTACTTTTTCCTTCTCCTGCTGCTGCTGCTGCTGCTGCAGGCGGCCTACCAGGAGGTGCATTCCTTTGCCATGTTTGGCGGCGCGGGCTCACACAGCGTGGCCGCAAACCTGCACACCCTCAAGGCCAGCACAGGTGGGGTGCTGTCAATCTTGAAACAAAAAAGCCTGAGGCTGGCCTGAATAGCTGACTTGCTGGATTTGGCGGCGCGGGCTCACACAGCGTGGCAGCCAACTTGCACACCCTGAAGACCATCACAGGTGCGGCGCTGCCATTGTGAAATGGGACTGTAGGCGGCCAGCTGGACTTTGTGTTTCCATGGTTGGTGCGGCTGGCTTACACAGCATGACACCAAACCTGCAACCTGCAACCTGTGAGGCGGCATTGGCTGCTGCAGCGTGCATCAGGCTAGCTGGACCTGTGCTGTTCATGGCTGATACAGCGCGGCCGCAAACCAGCACGCCCCACAGGGCAGGGCTGGGTGCTGCTTGCGTTCATGATATGCGCAAGGCTACTCACACCAGATTGTGCGGCTTCTCCAGTGAAGTGGCATACCGTGGCAAGGTTTGGTGTGCCTGGTCATGTTTATGCACGCATCTGCGGCAGCGCAAGTCCTCTGTAGGGCTAGGTGGCAATGCTGACCTGCGTTTTATGAATGCTTACAAATGGTGCTATCAGTAAGCCTTACCACTTGTGTCAACTCGCAGGTGCCGGGGGTGCGGCCAAGTCTTCGCTAGGCCCCACTGCCAAGGACAATGCCGACCTGCCCTTCATGAACATGCTGGAGAGCCTCGCCAGCTCAGCGGCGCCCACAGCAACACAAATCACACCCTGTCGGATTGCAGGTGGAGGCGGCTGTGGCAAGCCCTTGCTTGGGCCTCGACACATAACTCTGTGTAGCTGGTTGAAGCGTTGAAGTAAAAGCAACACTCGTTGCACTGCACCAATCTGCAGGTGCCACAGGCGCAGGCAAGTCTTCGCTAGGCCCCACTGCCAAGGACAATGCGGATTTGCCCTTCATGAACATGCTGGAGAGTCTGGCGAGCTCAGCGGTGCGAGCAGCAGGCAAGGTGCAGGCAGACCTCATCATCGTGTACACAGCGACAGGTGAGACTGAGATCATGTAGGGTTGTGGGCGGTGCTGGCATCAGAACCTGGTACACGGCAACAGCTGCTCGCCCGTACGGCAGACATTTACGGTTGTGAGCTATGCTGGCAGAGTTGTTTTGGTGCGCGCGGCTGGCAAGGTGCAGGCAGACCTGATCATCGTGTACACAGCGACAGGTGAGGCACTGTGCGGTTTGATCACACACATGTGTTATTGGGCCGCACACATGTGTGCACTGGATCACACGCATTTGCGGGTAGGATCACATGCATGCGTTGGTTGTGAGGCGTGCTGTGTTGTGCTTGCAGTAGTGTTGTGGTGGGCTGGCAGGCAAGGTGCAGGCAGACCTGATCATCGTGTTGTGCACACGGCGGCCAGGTGAGGCCAGGCAGCCGTGCTGTGCTGTGTGACTGTAGGGGTGCAAGGCAGCGAAGTGCACGCAGGCAGCCCACATGGCTCACAGCAAAGCCTTTCACAACAAGCCACCGCCCCAATGTGTCTATTGTATCCTGCTGCCTGTGCTGCAGGGCGCACTGCTCAGCTAGTGGCCAAGTACCGGCCTCCCATGCCCATCCTGACGCTGGTGGTGCCGCGCCTCGTCAACGACGGCATACGCTGGAGGCTGGAGGGCAAGTGAGTGCGGCGCGGTGCAAATTTTAGCAAGTAATGACCGTGCAGCCTGCTGCAGAGGTTTAATTTTTCAGCAATTTGCTTGATCATGTTTGCTTGTGGATTTCACTGCACTGCTGTACTGCCGGTCTTGCAGCATGCCACACAGCACTGCACCAAGCCAGCCGCCTTCAAACCAAACTGAGTTGCATGTGTCATCAGCTGCTAGCTGGTGCTAGGACCCACATGTAACTGCCTCTCTCTCTACTATCCTGCACAACCCCGCACAATCAACTGTGCGCAGGGCCACCGCTCGCACCTGCCAGCTCACAGGCGCCTTGTACTGCAACAAGCAAGCCACATCACATTGAGATGTGTTTCGTCTCCCTTCTGTGTGCCGCAGGGTCACCGCCCGCACCTGCCAGCTCACGCGCGTTCTGTTGCCCATGCTGGCCAAACTGTGAATGTTATCTCATCACACATCATCATGTAAAATATGTTATGTTATGTTATGTTATGTCGCAGGGCCACCGCCCGCACCTGCCAGCTCACGCGTGGTCTGCTGCCCATGCTGGCCACGCCGGGGCCTAACGGGGACGCGGTGCTGGAGGCGGCGGTGATCAAAGCGGCACTGGCGGGGCTGGTTGCTCCGCGGCACCACGTGGTGGTGCTGCAGCAGATCCACAACGACCTGTGCGTCAAGGTGAGCTGATATGGTTTTGGTCATCAAGTGTAGGAGAGGGTTACTGCAGCTGGCTGGTGGTCTTTTTGTAGTGCTGCAGCAGATCCACAACGATCTGTGCGTCAAGAAATGTTTCATCAAAGTTCTAGTTACGGCACGGGTGGGGCTGGTGGCACCGCGGCACCATGTGGTGGTGCTGCAGCAGATCCACAACGACCTGTGCGTCAAGGTATGTCTGATGCCATCTTGTGAGAAAACATCTGGACGTTGGATTAAACACAACGGCTGTGTTGGCTTGACGGATGGTGTTTGGGGTAGTAACAAGATGCAAGCAATGACATGATCACTTCTATGAAGCAGGCACCTGCTTTGGTGGCTGCCTTTGTGCACTGCTGCTATCTGATGCGGTGTCACCCGGACACTGATCCTGAGGTCCTTCTGTCTTCTCAGGCTGTTGCTCAAGCTATTGATGATGCTGTTGAGTGCTTTTCTGCGGGTTTTTTTCTGGCGTTTTGGACGACGATGTGTTGTTCTTCGATGTTTCCTCCCCCAATGAGCCTCGCGTTGGCTCCTGACTGGGGTTCCCACTCCTCGTTGAGTGGAGCATGTAATGTAATGTGTGTGATGTATGCAGTGTCTATGCATATTGTGTACGGAGGTGTTCAGGCTTTTGAGAAGTGAGGAGTGCTGGCTGAACGTGCTGTTGTACTTCTGTATGTGCAGATCATGTCGCTGGACTCTTCTGGCAGGCGCATTGCAGGCCCACGTGTGGCTCGTGCTGCCAAGGGCACCGGCATAGGTGAGTGACAGCTGCCACATATATGAAGACGTCCAAGAACAATATGTGGCACATGCTCATCAGTCGGTCACTGGCCAGCAGCCGCACACAAGTGCAGATGCAGTAGGGCAGTGCACTTCATCCCTCTCATGCCATTGCATGTTGGGTTTGCACTGTGAAGTGGCCTCCTTGCAGCCTGTGCCGCCCAGTCCGTGCTGTCCTTGATGACTCGCTGTGTGGCCATGTTCGGCAACGGCTGCAACGCGCTGCTGCTGCTGCTGCTGCTGCTGCGCTGCAGGGCCATACATCAGCGCGCTGTACCCCAAGAGCCCAAACCCCAAGGCGCTGACGCGGGCCATGGGCGCAAGCACAGGTGCATTGCGCCTGCTGTGTGGTGCTGCTTTGAAGCCTTGCTTGCTTGCGGCTGCTGCTGCTGCTGCTGCTGCTGCTGCTGCCACCCTTTGTGTACTGCCGATCTATGTCTTGTTACTATGTCACTCCAGGCAGCATGATGAACGGCGATGCTGATACACAGTGCCGTTGCTGCTGCTGCTGCTGCCGCTGCTGCCGCTGCTGCTGCAGGCGATCTGGTGGACAGCGATGCGGATGATGACGATGAGGGGCCTCGTGGCAGCGCTGCAGGCGGCTATGATGAGGGGCTGGTGCCGCTGCTGGTGGGGCTGCCGGGTGACCTGCAGACCTCAGCCAGCATGCTGTACGACGATGAGGTGGGTTTAGGGTTCAGCTTCTGCCACTCGAATCAAATTCTGCACGAGTGGCTTGCGCTCAAGTGTTCCTGCCACACTTCTGCCACCAAATCTCCGCACGCACATGTTGTGGCTGCACTTTGTCATTGGTATGGTTTGGGTGTGGCTATGATGAGGGGCTGGTGCCGCTGCTGGTGGGGCTGCCGGGGGATTTACAGACGTCAGCCAGCATGCTGTACGATGACGAGGTGATTCTGCTGCTTTTTTTAGTTGCAACTTGTTTCTCTTGAATCTATGGGCTTGTGGCTTTGTGTTGCTGCCACGCAACGCGCCGTCACATGCCTGTCTGTGCATGTTGTGGCCACACTTCTTGCCAAGTGTTTTACTGGTGTTTGATGTTTTGTGTGTTGCGGCTACGATGAGGGGCTGGTGCCGCTGCTGGTGGGGCTGCCTGGTGACCTGCAGACCTCAGCCAGCATGCTGTACGACGATGAGGTGGGGCGCTGCTGCTGCTGCCGCTGCTGCTGCTGCTGTATGTTTGCTACGTGATTTTTTTTGATTTTTTTTCTGTGACTGTTTATGTATGTGTGCTGCTGGTGGGGCTGCCAGGGATTTACAGACCTCAGCCGGCATGCTGTACGACGACGAGGTGGGGCACTGCTGCTGCTGCTGCTGCTGCTAGCCTGACATATCTGATAGGAGGTGTGTCACTGATGCGGCTGTTGCCACATGGTGTGATGCCAACAAGTAGTTGGCTATGTGCGTACACCTGCTGGCGGGACCAGCTCAACTCGTCCACCTGACCATTCTGCTGCTGCTGCTGCTGCTGCTGCGGTCATCAGATGTCGCGCGCTATTGCAGCAGCCATGAAGGGCTCAGCCTCGCCAGCTCCAGCGCCTGCCAGGGAGGTTGATGTGGCTGCACTGAAGCCAAGCATAGGCGTGATGTCACCCTGAGTTGATACCCGACTGAAGGGGCAAGGCTGCACTCCAGCCCAGCAGGCACAGGCTGCGCTTGTGAGGGAGATTGACGTGGCCGCGCTGAAGCCGAGCATCGGAGTGATGTCGCCCTGAAGCAATGTGTTGATGTCGCGCTGAAGTGAACGGAGCAAGGCAACAATCCAGCCCAGCACAGCCTGTCAGGGAGGCTGAAGTGGCTGCCCTGAAACCCAGCATCAGGGTGATGTCACCCAAGAGTGATGTGTCACCTTGAATCCTTTCCGTGTCATGATGTTTGCTGCTGCGGCTTGGACGGCCTCGTGCTGAAAGTGTTGCGAGTATTATTCTAGCATGAGAATTGCCCAGCAGCTTTCAAGGGCACTGTCATGTGTGAATTGGCCCTTGTGGAACCCAAGTGCGCAATAGCGCAGAACTGTAGAACTGCACACAGGGCCTCAGAAGCCTTCAGCTTGTTGCTGAGGGCGTCCGTGTCTGCTGCAGCGCAAAAAAGCAGCCTGCTGCAAGGCCTTCGTGTTGTACCTCCCTCTGCGTCGCATCGATATTGCAGTGCGGGTGCTGCAACTGCACCGCGCACATGTGTCAGGAAGAGTATTGTGCATTTCAGGCTGTAGCTTTGTAGCTGCATGTAGGTGCTGCATGTCTTGGCTGTGGTGTGCTCTGGTGTACTCTACAGCAAAGCGGTTGCTCTCCTCCTGCTGCTGCTGCTGCTGCTGCTGCTGCTGCTGCTGCTGCTTGTCTTTCGCGGCGTGCCTGTTGTCAAAGTCTATACCTTGCATCTCGCATTCACAGCAGGAGTGGCACAGAGGAGCACACCAGCGGCTGTGCAGCTGCAGCAGGGGGCTTGTTTCATCCACAGCATTGATGAATGCATGTTTGTAGGCACGTTGTGTGAGGCCATTGTTTGTTACACCTGAGCCATGGCTTATATTGGCAGCGTCTTTGGTTTGTTCCAGAGGTCGCTTGCTGTGCACTTGGGTGTGTTTTGCACCGTTAGCATGTATCGAACGGCCTGAGAGATGCCAAATCAGAGTTAGCACGCCAGTCTCACACTTTGCACCTTTTGTGCTGCAGCAGCTGCCATCTTTGCGGCACCGTGCTTTGACTTTTTGCTGGCTGGCTGTGTAGAATTGTTTGCGCAGCATCTCGCATGCTGTTGATTGCGTTGACTGCTGGTGTAGCTGCTGATTGAACTGCTGTGGCACGCGACAGTCCATACGCAGCGACTCGCAGCCGGCGGCCGAACAAGGAACCATTTTGTTTGGAAGGCAGGTGCTCTGCATGGGCGCGTGATTTTTAGCAACGCAGCACTGTTCTTTCTGTTGTAGTGCAGGCCCTTTTGTGCATGCCCCAGTGTTGATTGTATGAGCTTGGGGGAGACGGTGCATTTGCAACTGCGTGCCAGTTGTAGGCATGTGTGAATCCTGCATTGCGCAGTGACACTCTGCAGCAGCTTCCATCCTCAGAGGCTGATAAATGGTGACATGATGATGATGATGATCCTCAGAGGCTGTACCACTGTCACTGCCCAACTACAGGGGTAGCTACTATAGTAGATGCTGCATCCAAGGGTCGTTCATAGCGTGTACGCATCTTAGCTGCAGCTGCATGTGTGCTGCATTGCTTTTGTGCCGATTTGCTGCTGGCTGTTCATCAGTCAATGCCCCTGCTGTGCTGTTGCTTACAGGCTCTGCTGGCACGCCCTTGTTAGACAGGCCTGCATGCGTGACAGAGCCTGCGCCGAGCCTTTTGTTTCCAACTCATGTTGGGTTGATTTGGCACCCTGCACAGCACGTTGTAATTATTTATATTGCAGCAATGCGGGTGAAATAATCACTCTGTCGACACCGCATGCGGCATGCCTTGTGGAGTTGGTGGGATAACGTGATTGCAAGCATGTACCAGCAGCGACTCAGCAGCGGATGATGTAGTACTACGTTACAAGAGAATGGAAGCTACGGCACCCTCTGCTGTATAAATGAGTACAATGCTCTCGTCACCTTGCCCAACATGCATTAAATAGTACCAAATTAAAGATAGCCTTGCACCGCCTGCTGAGGGTGGACTGACTCGGCAGGCGGGGCAAGGCACCCACTACTAGTTAGTAACAGTGTTAGTAACAGCAAGCAGCCGGCACTCCCTAGTGGCCGCCGCTTGCTGAAGCAGTCATCAGACAGATGCTGCTGTCTCAGGCAATGTAACTAAGCCCAAACAACACCCGTCATTGACGAATCCGCCATGGCAAGGAACCCACTGGTTTGAAAGTGCGATCGGTTGGGTTTGTCCGCCAGCCCAATCAAAACAGATACGCGCGAGCAAACGAAATGCACAGCACAGGGAGAGCAGTACTCCCATGGCCCCCCTGTGTGACCACACGTGCAGTGTGCAGGAAAAGCAGCAGTGCTGCTGATGCAAGTGTACCAGACGGCCTTTCAGCAGCCTGCGTTTAGCTTGTGCAGCGCTTTTCCCACCCCAGCAACAATGAAGCCCAAAGGTCACTGCAGTCTGCTCAGCAGCAATGACACCCTTGCCATTGCAGGATCCCTCAAGGCGGTTGGATAGTGGTTGAGTGCTGGAGGCCTGCCGGTGGCGCAAAAGGCGGCAACAGCTGACACCACCCACAGGCCAACAGCACGCCACCAAACACTTGCAACACAACTAGCAGCAAAAATGTGGCTGCTGCTGGCGGAAGCATTGTAGCTTGCAGGCACTGCGTCCAGAATGGGGCAGCTGTTGCAGTGCTGGCACCAGCAGCACCGGCATCCACAATTGACTGCAACAGCAAACGTCCACAGATGCTTCCACAAGCATGAATCAGCAGGCACCTGTGCCTGCTGTGCCTGCAGTTGATACAGCAGCATCAGGGCTGCATGCGGCAGCTGCAGCAACTCAAACCCTGGACAAGTCAAAACTAACCACGAGCATATGATACGCGCATATGATAGCAGCTAACGCGCTGTAGTCAAACCAAGACGCAACACGCAGCAACAGATCACAACCACACTGTGCAGCAAAACTGCACACTGCATGATCTGGCCACCTAGAGTGCAGGGTATGAAGCACTTCCAGACGGCACCAAACGCGGCATTGCCACACCTGAATCAGGCTGCAGGTGCTTACCTGGTGGCAGCACTCCACACACAACAGCAGCACCTGAATGCTTTGCACAAAGCAGCACCTGTTCAAATCGCGCATGTGCAACGCACGGCACTGTTTACTCAACACAGCAAGCCACCCTGCGCGTGCATGTGTGCTGCGGCGTAGCTACTGCACAGGTGCAGAGTAGGTGCTCCGCGCTGCCATTTTTGCGAGAGCTGTAATCTCAACACACACCCCTGCAGTATCACCCTCAAAAAATGATTGCCTCCCAGGCTGTCACTGCACATAACAATTGAGATTTGTACCAAACCTCCTGGGTCAAGTGCAGCAGCCTGAAGCAGATTCCGGTGCAGTGCTGCCACTACCAACCTAGCAGAAGGGCTGGTACAAAAAACCCCAATGTAAAGCCTGCACAAGCAGCAGCAGCAGCAGCAGCAGCAGCAGCGTGCTTTGCCAAAGCATGTGTGCCGCCTTTTCACGTTCTCATGCTGCTGCTGCCTTGCGCACAGGGCCCAAATTGAGGGGTCAATCAAATGCACGATATTTGGTGGCCGCTTTTGTGCACTGCTGCTATCTGATGCGGTGTCACCCGGACACTGATCCTGAGGTCCTTCTGTCCTCTCAGGCTATTGCTCAAGNNNTTGATGATGCTGATGAGTTTTTTTCTGCGTTGTCGTCTGACGGTTTGGACGATGATGAGTTGTTCTTCGATGTTTCCTCCCCCTATGAGCCTCTCGTTGGCTCCTGACTGGGGTTCCCACTCCTCGTTGAGTGGAGCATGTAATGTAATGTAATGTATGATATGACTCCTAGTGGTAGGGCACAGCGCTCGTTCTTTCTGATGCAGGTATGCATGCAATGCGTGTTGGCCAGCTGCACTGTAGGTGCAGGGCTGGCAGTGCAAAAGAGAGAAAAGGAAGGCCCCCACACAAGAAGCTCTGCAGTCTGGCGACCGCCCGGAGCCATTCAAGACACCCAAACCCTGAATTCAAACCCCCTGAACAGCACCCCCACCATCCATAAACTGCTGCCAGTTGCGCACTGCGCTGTGGGCATGCACATTGACCACATTGACCAACAGTAGCTTGCAAAGGCTGACTGCATGTCGGCCTAGCAGGCTGCCGCGCCGCCGTCACGTGCAACGGAGCTCCGCTCCAAAAGGCATCAAATCAATCCCAGCACAATCACCAGGTGTGCTGAAGGAATGAACAATGGGCGCAGCTGCAGCGGCTGCTCAGAAGCTTTTCAAAGGAAGGCTACACACATACACAGCATACACAACATGCGGCAGAAGTTGCACCCGCAACAACATACACAGCATGCGGCAGAAGGTGCACCCGCAACGGCAGCAGCATGCCGGCTTCAAGCGGTGACCGTCGCAACAGCAGCAGTCAATGCCAGACTGCAGAGCAGTGCAGGCAGCAGCAGCAGCAGCAGCAAAGTATTAATACGCTGCAGCATACAGCGCCTACTACTGCTGGCTAGACTTGACAGTGTATGCTGGCCGCTCTTGCGCTGACATTCCAGCTGCAATCAGGCACAGCATGCGATCAGCCAGGGCCCGTCTGCCCAGGGGTTTCAGCCATGCAGCTATGTGGTTGCTGAGTGGGGTTTGCGCTCCCATGCGGCGACGCGCAGACGTGCCCAGCAAAGTGCTGCTGCCCCAAAAGCAGGCAACATCAAACCCTGGGCAACACTCGGCACTCATCACGCCTCTCCACAATCACAGCCTCCCTTCACACCAACCCAACCAGCATGGAGTAGTTAGACTGGCAGCCGGCACAAGCAATAGACCTGTATGTAGTAGATAGGCCCGCCACGCGCATTGGTTCCACACAACATAAAGTTTATCCATGGCCCGTGTGAATCCAAACATGCATGCGCTGGACCTGCAGCATGAGTTTCCATTGCCGCACCCGCCACCATGCAGAGTGGACAAACAAGCAACACCAGGCTGCTGTGTCAGACAGCATGGGTGGCGCCTGAACCGCCATGCGTATGACAACACCCCGTGCTGCTTTGTTGGCAGCAGCAGTGCTGCAGAAGTCCATGCACAGGTTTTGTGTGCTGCTGCTGCTGCTGCTATGAAAACAGCCTGCAGCACAACCAATCATGCCAGCAAGTCGGTGGATGTTTTGCGCAGGTTTGATACATCAGGCAACAGCGCCTGCTGTACACACAAACACCCAATACTCACAGCAACTAAAGATGCACCTGAACGGCACCGCTCTATACATATACACAAGGTGCTAGAGCATTGCAAGTTAGGTGTGCTGCATCACGGCATGCTGCAGCGCTGCAGCATCTGGTGCAGCTGCCAACATGTCTGCCACACACAGCAGCAGCGCCTGACGTGCAGCACAAACCGGCCAGGAGATACATACATAAGCCCCTCCTGTTGCCGCAAGTGCAAGCGGTTCTGGGAGGCACAGGCGAGGCTGCTGCCGCATCAGATGACAAAACTCCCAGAGCCGCAATTAAACTAGATGACACCAACAAAAGGATGCTGGCCAAAAAGTGCAAAGCAGGGCAGGGCTGGCCAACCATATTGGGCAGCCAACACCCGCTGGGTTTGCAGCAGCAACACAACAGCACGTGTTGGCACATATATATGCACTTAGCCATCAACTAGATGCACTAAAACGGCCGATGCTGGCTCCAAAAGCGCTGCGTGAAAACATAAAAGAGCCTCGGGATGTGCCTCCTCAGCCCTCACCCAAAGTTGCATGCAGCGCAGGTGCTGCACCAAGTGTCTCGTGCATTACGTAAGCAACGCACATGCATAACAGCAGACAAGAAGCTACCGTAGGATGCATATGTAACGCACTGCCACGCTGCAGTGCACGCGGCAGCTCCTGCCGTCTGCATAGTGCGCTGTCCTCCTTGGTGCTTAGGTTCCAGTTTCATACACAAATTCCCAGACCCCAGGCTCCCAGGCAGGCAGAACGGCAAACCCTACACGCAGGACAGCACACAGGTGAAGCAACACAGCTGTCCACAAGATTCAACTGCCGCTGGCAGTTGATGAAAAGGCAGCGCGGCCACCACAAGAACAACACATGCCAGAGGAGCCAGCACATCAACCAGGCGCAAGCAGCAGCAGCAGCAGCAGCACACATGAAAGCCAGGCCGGAGCCAATGCAATACACACAGCCGTTCACGAAGTTCTCCTGCCTCCTAGATTCCCACAGCATGCATCCACCCACAAGCACACAGCCGCGCTCACAGCCGCATACACACTATAACGAAACTTATAAACAAAAAGAAACACGGCTGCCCTGACCATCCAGGCTGTAATAGGTACCAGAACTGGGCCTGCTGTTTCCATGAGGCCTTCTCACTGTGGTGTGTGCAACCAAATGCACGACCGCCTGCAAATGCTGGGTTCTGCAATGTGTACACAGCAGTGACGCTCACAAAAACCTGTACACCGAGAGGCGCACAGAGCCAGGCACCTGACACATGTGACAAGGCAGGCAGATCTCGCAAACACCAGGGACAACAGGACTGCAGCAACGCGGCGTGGCAGTTGGGTATGTAACAAGAGAAAGGTGCACCAGGCAATGCATGTGCCATTCCAAAAGAGAGTGCGCTGGCACAGCAAGCGGCATAAGCCTCGCAAGGTGCAGCAGACACACAACTATGGCAGTCACTACTGCACTGCCCAAGTATCGTATGAAGTATGTAACACGTAGCATTCGAGCAGCTACTAGGGTGCATTCATCCAAGCTTTGCAACACAACACATCAAACAGCAGCACACATTCAAACGGCGCGTTGCAGTCAAGCTCCATCCCAAGCAAGCCATCCTACTGCCTCAAGCAAGCCTCGTGTTGCACATTGTGCATCAAATGCCAAGCGATGCTGCGTGCCTGCCACACCCCAAGAGCCAGATGCGATGTCAAAAAGGTACTGCACAATGCAACCAAAAGAATCAAAGGCAACCGAGGGACAGTGCTCTGGCAGAAACACGTGTTACTTCGCTCCTTCTGCACTGCCTGCCAGCGCTTGCAAAGCAACGCACAATCAGCCGCCTGCCACGGCAGCAGCTGCAAACAGTCGGCCGTGGAAGAAGTATGAATGTGGGACACTTGATCCACACGGCGTTGTAAGGATGCATGGTGTGGCGTTGGGTGGCGGATGCAGGCTGACCTGCCTGCACCCAACCTGGCCTGCCAAGGGTGAAGACACAAGAAGCACAACTGCTGCTGCTGCTGCCGCTGCTGCTGCTCGTGCTGCAGTTTGCTGCAATCATGCTGTACTGCCAAGCTTTTCTGTTCAAAACCCCTTGCCAGCATCATGCCTGCAGCTGCAACATCTGCTGCTGCTGTTGGTTGTGCTGCCGCTGTAGCGCTGCTGCTGCGGCTGTGCTTGGTGGTGCTGCAGCTGCTGCTGGTCGAGCCGGGCATACCTTGCTGCACAAAGCTGCACGCTGCTCCAGCTGACGCTACAGCAAACACCAATACCATTGCTGCTCCTGCTGCTGTTGCTGCTGCTGTGAGCTGCAGCATGTCCTTCAGCAACTGCTGGCTGGCCCAAAGCACTTGCACCTCAAACCAAGAAACTGCGGGTGCGCTGGTGATGACACCAACAGCTGCAGTTCACAGTGTGAACTGCAGGCTGCCTGCTGAACTTCACGGTGCAGTGCACGCCACCTGCCCGGTCAAGTTCTTGGTTGTGTATGTCGGGTTGACCGTGCTGCAGGGTGTGCAGTTCAGGTTAGCGGCACCTGCAGCAGCAGCAGCAGCAGCAGCTAGAGTCACAACAGCTTGAGTGCACATGTTGTCGGAAAGAAGCCGGCATACGCAGGGCCGAGTGAAAAGCAATGGCGCATGCAGCAGGCGTTGTGCAGGATGCCTGCTACCAACATGTGCAGATGCTGTGGCTTCAAAGCATTGGAGGAAATGCTCACTGTTTGGTTGCATGCAGGCATACCGCAAACATCAGCCGACTGAGCATAACTGGTCACGTTGAAGCGCAACCGCTGCAAAGCAGCGCTTGCTTGATCCACGTATCATGCTGTTGCGCTTCCAGCTAACCAACACAGCCCCAGGCAACACTCCGGCAAGGAACAAAACAGCTCCGGCACACCCTTACCTCCTTGGCTGAAGGTGTCGACTGGGCACGGCTGCACAAACGCCTTTGTCACTTGGTTGTTCACCGGACCATACGTCATATTGACCCACCCCCAACCAGGCTGAAGCACGCAGGCGCCGACGCCCCCATACGCCTTGACCACCCCATTCTCATCCTTTGCTGCTGCTGCATCGAGTGCAGCAGTGCAGCTAGCCAATGCCGCGACAGCTGGCACGCCGGCGCAGCTTGTGACCATGTTTGGTAAGCAATTGAAGCAGGGGATGAGTGCGACCCCGTAGAAGTCATTGGAGAGGCCGTAGTATGAGTCGCCTGTGGGGCAATGGAGTGCCTGCAAGCGCCAGATGCCTGTCGAGGCCTCAAAGACGCGCTGCGAGGCCATGCCTTTGCGCAGGTCTGCATGCAGTGAATTGTTTGGATAGTTTGGATAGTGGCAGCGGCGGTGAGCAAGAAGGACAAAAGGGGACAGTCAGGCGCAGCGATGGGCAATCAGGCCCAGGTCTCAAGCGATGTGATGCACTGCAGTTGGCAGGGACGACTGGCGCATACAATAGGCATGCACAGCAAGCAGCAGCCAACCAACACACTGCTGATCAAAGTGCCCAGTAAGCAAGTCAGCATCCAAAGCAGACAGCAATACGCAACTACGTTAAAGCACACACACGCTGTCCTGCAAACCAGCCACACCAGCCCCACTCACAGCAGCAGTCAGGGCTTCCCCGCACAGCCTCCCGCCGCATGACCGTCCCAAACGAGGGGTCCAGCACATCTATTGTGACGTTCCTGTTGCTGCGCCAGCCAGATGCCGAGCCATCAAGCACCCCGCCGAGACCATCAGGCTCCTTGAAAGGGTTCATACCACACTTGAGACAGGTCGAGCTGCGGTCCCAGGTCTCTTTGTACCAGCCATCTGGGCACTCTGCGACTGCAGCCATGCCTGGTATGTTCATCATACCTGGTATGATGTAGAACCCGGGAGGCGCCACTGCAGGCGGCAAAGGCAGGGAGACATGCAGGCAGCGCTGTGAGTGAAACATGTGTATTGAGAGATGTGGCTATACAGGACAGGGGCAGCAGCAGCCATCATGCTGGGGACGATGTAGAACCCACGAGGCGCCACTGCGAGCAGCAGATGCAAAGGGCACACAGAGAGAGAAGTGTCAGTGATATGCGTGTGTTGACGGCGGCAATAGTGTTATTAGGCGGAGCCGTAGCAACTGTGACGTGGCCAGCAGGCGAACGAAACTTGGAGGGGCCGCTGCAAGGTCAACCATGGCTGTAACTCACCGCACTGGTCGGCTGAAAATGCGCCCTCGTACTGTGTGCGCAGGCCCCCAGGACAGCGTGTAGGCACGCCTGCGCCGCCATCAAAGGGGCTGCCGCCAGTGCAGTAGTGGTCCTGAGGGCAGGGCTTTGCTGCTGCAATGATGCTGCCTGCTGGAGCTCCTGTCAGGTAGACTTGCGCCTTGTCACTGACTGCTGCAAACCCTGGCTCCACCCCTGTTAGTGTGCAAAAGTAACAGAAGAAAGTAACATGAGTAACAGAAGTCAGGGAGCCGCAGCAGCAGTACGCAGCTTGCAGGACATGCAGCAGCAATGACAGGAGACGCCACACCACGTCGCGTTTGGTTCGAAACTGTGCAATTGATGCAGCCGTAACCACCGCTCTATCTACAGCTCAAGCAGTCAATCCAGCACTACTGCGCAGCCACACGAGCCAGCCCGCTTACATATACAGCTCTCAACAGAAGCAACTCATCAGCATATGTGTGCATGCACAGCTGGCCGAAGTCAACAATCCATCAAGCCATCAAGCAAGGGCAACCAGTTGCACGCAGCAGCGCCACCTCTCTCACATGTGCAGCTCTCTGGCGCTCCTGCAGGTCGCTCTGTCTACGGTTGAAAGAGTACAGTAAAACCAGTGCCAAAACACGGCAGCAGGGGCCTGCCCACTCACATGTGCAGCTCTCAACAGAAGCCGCTCCTGCAGACTCCGTGGTGATGCCTGCTCCTTTGAGGCTAGAGCACTTGGTGCAGGGCACATAGTTGTCACTGTAGCTGCTGCTGAAAGTGCCCTTGCCGCAGGGAGCCACCATGCTGGAGATCATGAGGAAGCCCGGCGGCGCGACTGCAGGAAAGTTTGCAGGAAAGTGTGCAGGAACGCAGAGGTGAGTTTGCATGCCGTTAGCGACAGCAGATGGTGAGGTGCAGCAGCAGCGTGCGGCAGGAGATGCGCTAGCTGTCAAGGCTGTGGGACAAAGAAGCAGGAAGCGCATTTTGTGGCAACTGCCCGCAAGCTTTAGCCAGCTTGCAGGACAGCATACACATGCAGCACCCAACACATCATCATCAGCATACTACACGGAAAGCATACACACAAGCAGCTGCTGCTACCGGTACTCACTGCACACAGCGACACTGTTGCTACAGGTACTCATTGCACACAGCGACACTGCTGCTAATGGAACTCACTGCATACAGAGACGCTGCTGCTACCGGTGCTCACTGCACGCAGCGACGCTGCTGCTACAGGCGCTCGCTCCACAAATCAACGCTGCTGCTGATGGTACTCACTGCACACAGCGACGCTGGTGTGGCTGCCTAATGCATTGTTGGGGCTCGTGGCAAAACCGCTGGGGCAGGGCGTGCACTCGGTTTGGAATCGCTGGCCCAGCGAGTATGTATCCTTCCCACAAGGAGCCATGGATGGATTTGACACACTAGGCACATACTTGAATCCCGGTGGGTTGGCTGCAGGACAGCAGTAGACACAGGCAAGACAGGGAGGGAGGAAATGAGAGATGGGCGCAGCATGGACACCATAAATAGCAGACTAGGACGAAAATGGACAACTGGCGTTGACGTGTTGCAGCAGTTGCCGGCTGCAGTAAGCTACTGCGGCGCCGTGCGCTGCAGCTGTCATGTGCCCTGCGGCGCTCGGGGGCACAGAAGGTCACTTTTACACTGGCCTCAACTGCTGCTGCAGCTGCTGCGGCTGCACCTGCTGCGGGGCGCTGTTACGGCTGCTGCTGCTGCTGCTGCGGCTGCTGCTGTGCCCTGCTGCGGCTGCTGCTGCTGGGTGCTGCTGCTGCTGCGGCGGCGGCTGCTGCGGCTAGTGCTGGGCGCTGCTGCTGGCCGCTGCTGCGGCTAGTGCTGGGCGCTGCTGTGGCTAGTGCTGGGCGCTGCTGCTGCCGTGTGCTGGGCGCTGCTGCGGCTGCTGCTGCGGCTAGCGCTGGGCGCTGCTACGGCTGCTACGGCTGCTGCTGCGGCTAGTGCTGGGCGCTGCTGCGGCTGCTGCTGGGTGCTGCTGCTGCGGCTAGTGCTGGGCGCTGCCACGGCTGCTGCTATGCGCTGCTGCGCCCTTAGCGCTCTCTGTCAGCAGCAAGCTGAGTGTTTGATTAGCACTGATGGTCCAGCCATGGGTTGACCATTTATGGGGGTGTTTGACTCGCAACTGCAGCTGCTCACTGTGTTGCACCCAGCGCTACAGCTGCTGTTGCTCAACTTGCTACTGCTGCAGCTACTGCTGCGGGACACACGCTGCCACTGCTGCAGCTACTACTGCGGGACACCCGCTGCCACTGCTGCATTGTGCTGATGACACTCTCATGCTGCTAGATACATTGACTGTGAGAATATCTACTGCAATGGCACTCTGCTGCTCCTTGTGCCGAAACTGCCACTGCACGCTGCCGCTGTTGCGCTGTACTCAGCGGCAGCTGCTGGCCTGCCTGCAACCTTTCTTGCTGCTTGCCACATTGGCATGTTTCGAACCACCTGCGCATTGCTAGTGTGCGAGTGCCCTTTGCTGCCTGCTGCACTACTGTTCCTACCTGCTGCAACCCAGCTGCTGTTGGCCACACTGCACATCGTAGCGTTTGCCTAACACGCTGGTCTATCACGCTGCTGCTGGTGCTCACCGCACTGCTTCAAGCTGCCTGCTCCTGTGCCTGTAGTGATAAGCTTGTTTGGGCATGGCACTGGGTTGGCTCCGAGAGGGCAGTACATATTCAAAGGGCATGCTGCACAGCCCGACACTGAATTGAACTGCCCTGCAGGACAAACTGCAGCAGCGCAACAACACAGCGGTACGGCTCAGCTTGCAGGAAACAGGTGAGGGTGCTATGAGCTGGTGAAGTGGTGCGAGTAGTGCCATTGGTGCGGCTGCATCATTGCTTTGCAGGATATTGGCTGGTATGGAGCAGCGTGAAGCGCTGAACGGGTTCTGTTTTGTCGCGTCATTGCCCAGGCAACTGCGCCCCATGGTCTGATTGTGCTGCTTGTGGCACCTCTCAATCATACTGAATTAGAACCACTCTGCGACCTGGTGTGTGGCTAATGCCTGCTGCTGTGAGCCAGCCGGCCGCAGCAGCGCTGCTCACCACACTGCATCCCATTCCTGAAGCTGGCAAAGCCATTGGCACACTGCAAGCATCGCCAGCCCCTAGCCCTGTAGAAGATGCATGCTGACGGCGATGGCGAGCAATTGGCGACGGGGCAGTTGCTGCCTTGTGCAAGAGCCCGCCCAGCCCCTGCGACAGGCACCCACAGCAGCAGTGCTTGGATACAGGGCCGGCAGATTGCAGCCCAGCGCTCCCACTATCTGTTTTAGAACCACAAATTTTGCTATCCCTTATGTCGATATGCAGAACATGCTATCTGCTGCTGTGCTCGCCGCGTTCACCCGCAGCAAACCCACAGGCAGAGTTGACAACACAAGCCTGGACCGTCGAGCTTAGCCATAAATCATTTTACCTGCTACATGAAGCTGATCTTGCAGGGCTCCCACCAGCAGGAGCCACAAGGCCCAAACTGGAGCACACCCAAAGCGTCTTCTCTTCATGCGGCATGCAGCCTACAGGCCAGTTGTTTGCACAAGCAAGCAAAAACCATCCTTGTACACCCTGAAGCTGGCCTGCACCGACGGGAAGCGACTCGCTTATGCTATCGACAGAGGCTGATGTGGTGCAGTGACGCGCAGGGCCAGGAGAACACTTGATTCAACAGTGTACCACATTTGAAGCAGTACAGGGCGCCAAAATTCGAGCAGCTCAGTCAGGGGAGGGCCAAGCAGCGTTGGTAGTCCAGATGAACCATAAGCCCAAGCTTCTCTGTTGGTTGTTGTTGACAGTAAAATCACTGTCTCATGTTAAAATTATCTCAATTAAGCTCATTCGGGCGGCATTTTCAGCGATGCTGCAACACAGCAAGGCACCGCAATGATGATCGTGTCGCCGACACAGCGCCTTTCCTCCCCAAATGAGCATTACCTGTATCAGTAACATTTTCGGACAGCAAAAGTCGAAACAGGCGGCATGTATCATGGAGCCAGTGAGACTTCACCGTGCATTACAAAGCGAACAGCACCACGTCTTCAGCCCCATCTTCCCAATCCATGGTGACGTGCGCCCACATCACAACAACACAAAAACAACATTTATGCTACGTTTTTCTTCGTGCAGCCTGCTTCAGTAGCACACGGCGGTGTCACACTTTGACGTGCCGGCACTCGTGGTGACCAGTGCAGCTCTGCTCAGCAATCGTCACGGACGGTCTTCAAGCTGTGCGAGATTCTCGCTAGATACCATCGTGAACGTTGTGCGAAGGACACAGCATGCGGGAATGACGCATAACCTTGGGGAGAGTCCTGGCAGCTTATCTGCACACTGTTGAGTGGCAGTCAGGCTGACTGTGCGTCTGAAACTCATCATGCTAGCGACCAAACTTTGTTTTATTGGGTGTGAAAATACCGTAGAAGATGATCAGAAGCCGATCAGTTCACTAGCACCCAAAAAAAAACACTACATAACACTGTCATACACTCTGTTCAGAGTGCATCAGTTCTGCACGCCCCGCACAACAGCACAGCATGCTGCAGGTCGATCCACAACGCCCATAAACCTCTACGTAACTGCAAAGAAGTGCCGTAACCTCACATGCCTCTCAGCAGTTCATCATGCTTTCAACAGTCCGACTGTTACTGTGATGGGCCATCACTGATGGTAATGATTTCAATCTGGGGAGGCGGCACGCCCTGCAGCAGCTGTGGCCTGCCTGATAACACTGAGTGAAGCATACCTGTTTATACGCATTCCTGTCGCTGCCAAGCATGTTAAGCATGCACACATAATACGCATTTGATACTCACCACAACCACACGAGCTGCGCTGTTTTGCCGTTGCACTGCTTCGCAAGGCACCATTGCTGCCATGTTTCTGTGCGCCAAGCAGACACCTCTGCACAAATACATACATGCATGCACCAACAACAGCAACAGCATGCACACACGTTGCCTGCGGTCGATTTGGAGCCTGCACACCTTGTCAAGGAGTGCTGGATATCCAGCAAATCAACAAATCGATTTGTGACGATGTTTCTGCCACACACAGTGGCCTGCTGGTATGGTAACAGCATAATGCTATGATCCTCAAACATTCTACACCAGCCTCATCTAGGACCTAATGCACACCGCCTTGATAATAGCATGGATGCACGTATGCCATACTAAACACCTCCCCATGCACACCAACAGCAGAAACTCACACCTCAGCAAGCACAAAGCAGCACCTGCCAGTGCCGCCACTTATTCTGTTCTTAAACACTGTCACAGGACATACTGAACAAACCTTCCACCACCAATGATTTCTGTGCAGCATGCATGCATGCCATGTGCTCATCCTCTGTCTCAAAACCCTCACTAGAGCTGCATGACTAGCCTGATCCTGCACCACAAGAGCCATGCTCAAACGAGCCAGTCCCATTCTCATCGTCATTCTCATCTAGACAAGCAACCGGTCTATCGCCCACAAGCCAGCTGACAAGCTCGTTTGTCACTCACTGTTTACAAAACAGCCCCTTAAGGCATTCCTCATCGTCATTCTCATTTGGACAAGCAACTGTCCACAACACAGCTCAAGGCAAAGGTGTGGAGGCTGGTGCTGTTGTGTTGCTGCTTGCGCCCCCAGCCCCAGCTGCGCTGGCGTCACCGCCGATACCGCCATTGGTACCGCTCGTGCCGCCATTCCCCGCAGCAGAGTTCCCACCTGGCCTCGTCGGGCCTCATTGGGAAGTGTATGCTGGGGCGCTGCTGCTGCTCCATTGGACAAGCGAGCATTACCACTCTTACACGCAATCCGCCCAGCTCCTGTCACTCACTGTCCATAAAACAGCCCCTCAAGGCAAAGGTGAGGAGGCTGGTGCTGTCGTGTTGTTGCTTGCGCCACCAGCCCCACCCGCGCTGGCGTCACCGGCAGTACTGCCGGTGACACTGCCGGTACCGCTGTTCGTACCGCCGTTCCCACCTGGCCTCGTTGGGAAGTTCATAGTTGGGCGCTGCTGCTCCGCAGCAGGTGTCACCAGCATACTCAGGCTCTGCTGCCTGCTGCTGCAGGCCGTGTTTACCACAGCGACACCAGCAGCACCCGAAGGGCCGGCAGTGCGCATGCTGACAGACACGGGACCTCCAGAAGCTGCACCAGCAGGTGTGGCACCACCACCTCCAGCAGCAGCACCAGCAGCAGAGGGAGAGGTTGTCTGGGGGGAGGGAGAGGCGCCTGTGGCGTTGGTGGTGGTGGTTGCGTTGCTGGTGGCGTTGTCGGCTGCAAAGGTCTGGGGCGTGGTGGCAGGGACCACGACTGGGTTGAACACGGTGCTGCATGCACAGCAGCAGGCACCAGGCAGCAGCAACAGGCGGCATACACAGATGCTTTTGAAGTAAGGCGTTTGTGATGTGTAAAGATCTGGGGTGTGGTGGCGGGGACCACGACTAGGTTGAACACGGTGCTGCATGCACAGCAGCAGGCAGCAGCAGCAGCAGCAGGCAGCATACACATATGCATTTGAAGGATATGGGTGTTGATGTGCAAAGGTCTGGGGCGTGGTGGCAGCGACCACGACTGGGTCGAACACGGTGCTGCAAGCACAGCAGCAGGCAGCATACATGCGTAGTTGAAAAGTGGACGTGGTGTATCCAAGTGCAAAGGTCTTTAGTGTGGTGGGAGGCCACCAGAGCAGTGTTGCTCACAAGCAGAGGGCCGCAGCAGCAGGCAGCATTGTGCAGCAAAGACATCGGGCGTGCCTTCTCTCCCAATGCCAGTGCAAAGGTGAGTGGAGAGCCCTCTTGGCTGAGCCTTCCCGCCCTCATATGTGCAAACACAAGCATACAATGAGCTCCTTGCTATGTAACACAAACGTGTAAACACGAGACAGCAGGCTATGCATACACACACCTGCCCACGCCTCCCGTAGAGAGTGTGGTGGTAGCCAGAGACCCTCCCTGGCTGGTTGAGAGGTCTGCGTGGCGCCTGGCACACCACCCAATGCAGACCGTTTGATAAAACACCCAATATGTTAAGGCCGTTGCACAGGCAAAGCTACGGTAGTTACTGCAGCATACACACACCTGCCCACGCCACCTGTAGAGAGTGTGGTGGTAGCTGGTGAGCCGCCTTGGCTGGTTGAGGTCTGTGTTGCGCCTGGCACACTGCCTGAGCTGAACGAAGAGGCGCCAGGGCCTGAGGTGAAGCTTCCTGCACAGCAGCAGCAGCAGCAGCAGCAGCAGCAGCAGCAGCAGCAGGAGCAGCAGCAGCAGGAGCAGCAGCAGCAGCAACAAGCTGAGGCAACAGTTTGAAGTATTGCAGGCAACTGATAGAGCATGTATACGCCACGATGCGCGATCTGCAGGAAGTGCAACAACCGCGGCCCCTCAAAAGTCAAACCAAATACCTGTAGAGATGGTGCCGCCAGGGGTCGTAGTGGTGGTCCCAAACGGAAACCCTTGGAACGCAGACGGAAGCCCAAAGCCAACAGGTGTACCCTGCAGCATCTTCCTACCACCGCCACTGCCTGCTGATAGTTGTCATGTTTTCATATAGCACGATATAACATCCTTTGCCGTTACATAGATGCAACAATGACAAGCCCCAACAACCAGCAGCCACCAAAGTTACCTGTGGAAATGGTGCCTCCAGGAGTTGTCGTGGTGGTCCCAAACGGAAAGCCTTGGAACGCAGAAGGCAGCCCAAAGCCTTTTGTGGCTCACACCAATCGAGATGGTGCCAGGACCCACATGTAACTCTCCTCTCTCAAAGCCCACAGGCGTGCCCTGCTGCACCTTTCTTCCAACCTTTGAGACGCAGATGCAACAACCTCACAAACACCAGTAGCCACCAAGTTACCTGTGGAAATGGTGCCCCCAGTGGTCATAGTGGTGGTCCCGAACGGAAAGCCCTGGAACGCAGACGGCAGCCCAAAGCCAACAGGTGTACCCTGCAGCATCTTCCTGCCGCCGCCACTGCCCGCAGCAGGGTTTGGAGGTGCAGGAAGAGGTGCCTCAACAGGCTCAGGAGTTGGAGAGGGTGTGGTGGCAGCAGCAGGGCTTGCAGGAGATGTTGTAGGACTAGGTGCAGGCACTTCAGTGAGGCCTCCTGCAGTGGCATCAGCATTGTTGCCAGCAGTGTTGCCGGCATTGGTGGCTGCTGCGACGTTGGCGGCCGGGCTGGGGCTGGGTGATGCGGCGTTTGCGGCGCCGGCAGTTCCAGCATTGGTGGTGCCTGTGGTTGTGTCTGTGGGTGGTGCTGCTGCTGCTGCTGCTGCGGTAGGAGACGGGCTGGAGGAGACAGCATTGGGATTGTCACGAGTGCCAACGCCGGGTGGTGGTGCAACTGCGATCATCAACAGCAGCAGGCATTGTCTGTCATTTCTAGCACAAAGCATGATGCACAGCTGCTGCTTATAAGCAGGATATGTTCGCATGTTTCACCACCCTCATGAAAGCACAGACACAGCAGCTGTCGCATCATCTGCCAAGCAGGTTGAGAGAAAGCAGCCACTTCATAGATTCTGACTTCAAACTACCGCGTGTTTGCAGCCAGCACGGCTCACCATCAGGTGTTGTTGGGGGCTGCTGCGTTGCCGTGGTGTTTGTGACATTCCATTGCAGCACCTGGCCAGTGCCGTTGCCTGCAGGCGTGCAACAGCAGCAGCAGCAGCAGCAGCAGCAGCAGCAGCAGCAGCAGCAGCAGCAGCAGCAG
>RWJK01001659.1:118006-128501 GCA_004335835.1 Scenedesmus sp. ARA3 | reverse complement strand
TCGAAGAACAACTCATCATCGTCCAAACCGTCAGACGAAAACGCAGAAAAAAACTCATCAGCACAGATGCACGCCACTGCTGAGCAGCTTGCTATTGAACCAGGGATGACATGTGTGTCCTGGTACCATCTTGACATGAATGCATCTTAGATGGTATGAGCTACAACAGGTTCGGCGCATCGTCCAAAACCAGAAAGAAAGAGTGTGAACACCATCAACACGATGGTTTCAGTACCTTAACCCTTACCTTGCTGGCAGGACAGCTTGCCGTCAACAATCACGCCGCAAGTCCATTGCGGGTTGGCAGCAATGGCAACTACAGGCTGCGCTGCCCCTGCCTGCACCTGCTGGCACTGCCGGGACATCTATCTGCCCATCCAGCGACGACACAGCGCAACATACAGCTGTGCAGCTAGCTGCTCCTTGTAGACACAAAACACACACGACGTCCACAACCCGAGCCGTCTTACCTTGCTGGCAGGACAGCGTGCCGTCTACGATCACGCCGCAGGTCCACTGCGGGTTGGCGGCAATCGCCACAACAGGCTGCGCCGCCCCTGCCTGCACCTGCTGGCACTTGCTGTTAGCCTGCTGCATCGGGTTGCCGCCTGCCCCGAAACCGAAGCCTCCAGGACCAAAGATGGAGGGAGCGGGGAAGGGGAACGGCGTCTGTGCAAACGGAGGGGAGTGCAGATGCAGCAGCGGCAGCAGCGGCAGCGGCGCGGCGGTTGGTCACAGGACATGACAGTGAGACATGTCTACATGCAAGTGACTGACGCACGGTGACAGCTGCACATCAGCAATGCAGATCCCTGCTACCAAGGTGCTTAATACACGATGACAGTTTAACGATACTGCAGTAATTGCCTGGGCAGCTCACCTGTGTGGTGACGTCACAGGTGCCATCAGTGTACTGCACCTTGGACAGGCCACCAGCGCTGCCGCTGATGCTGCTGCCTGCAGCAATTGCAGCACCGGTAGCAACCACAGTGTAATTGTCATCAACAGGAGCACATGCAGAATACCGCTGCAATCACACACTAGAGCAGCAAGCGTATACATGCTACTGTGCCGGCGTGCATGAGTTGCAAGGAACATGGCTATGGCATGCACAGCCACATGCAACCACACACCCATACAGGCTGAAGCAACTCCTAAACCCTGAACCCTCCCTCCTGCCCCTGGCCCCGCACACTCAACCGCCGGCACGTCCACCTCCACTGTAGCGCTGCCTCTCTCATCTGCCTCACAATAGTGCTGATGTATGCCCCACTGTTGCATGCCCCTCTGACTTATCTACCTACCCGCAGGCACATCAGCCACCACAGTAGTGACGCCTCCCAGCTGCACAGTCACGTTGCCGGGTGTGCTGCTGGTGAGCGCCATGCTGACAGTAGCAACGTCAAGCAAGTACCAAGCCGCTGGCAACCAAACGCATTACACTGCCACCGGCATCTAGAGGCAAACAGTCCCACATGAACATCTAGCTCACCTGCTGGTACATCTGCAACCACTGTGGTGATGCCTCCCAGCTGCACAGTCAGGTTCACAGGTGTGCTGCTGGTCAGTGCCACGCTGCCGGTTGCCACGTCAGTCACAATGTCAGCATGCTTGAAGGCGCCAGACACAGAGCTGCCAAGGATGCTGCAGCAGCAGCAGCAGCAGGCATGGGTTGGTGTTGGGGGCTGCAAACAGAGGGGTGAAGCCCTCATCGCTGCCAGCATGCACTTCCTGCAAGCATGCACGCTGATGATGCGCTTCCTGCAAGCATGCACGCTGATGATCCACTTCCTGCAAGCACGCTCGCTGATAATGCGCTTCCTGCAAGCATGCATGCTGGTGATTTACTTCCTGCAAGCATGCACGCTGATGATGCACTTCCTGCAAGCATGCACGCTGATGATACAAACATGGCCCTGCAACCCCACGGCAGCGCGCCCATGTGATAAAACAACATATGATCAGAACAGCAAGTCAGCAGCAGTCCCTGCAACTTCGTAGAGTATAACCTTATGCAGCGCGCTGACTCACCCATTTCACAAACAGTACAGCGAGTCCCTACATAAGAGCCCCTGCATCTGCGGTGTGTTATGCAGTTTGGCATGCTGCACAATGCTGACTCACCCGTTTGACGAAAAGGCAAGCTGAGTCAGCAGTAACGTCAAAGGCCATAGTGCCCACAGTGGGCGGCCCATGCAGCTGCACTGCATGCTGCGATGCTGCGCGCTGACCCATGCATCATATAGCCAATCGAACCACAGCAATGACGCAAATGCAGCGATCTGACTCACCCATCTGACAAACAGTACAGTGAGTACATTACAACCCCTGCGTTTGCGGAGCATGATGCGGATGGCATGATGTATAATGCTGACTCACCCGTTTGAAGAGAAGGCAAGCGTGTCAGCGGTGACGTTGAAAGCCTGGATGGTGCCAACGGTAGGCGCTAACAGGCGCAGCAAGGTTGTGTTGTGACCTGCAAGGGCGCAATTGTGTTGCGGCAGCAGCAGATCAAAGATACGAAAGGATTGAACGATCACAGATGTGCAGCGCAACAGAGAGGCACGCATCACAGGTGCTGCACGACTGGCAAGCAGCGGCCACATCTCAGGAATAAAGACAAGCGCAGCCAAACAAACACTGCAATCATAGGCTCATAGCCTGCAAACTGCAAAGCAACGCATGCGGGCATACTACTTGTAAGCAAGCCCACCTGGCCCCAGCACAACAGTTCCCAAGCCACAGTTGGCAACGCAGCGCAACTGCGCCCCAGCAGGCAATCAGCCAGGCACCAAGCTCCATGCATATGCAACAGTCAAAAGCATACTCGTTAACGCGTACCTGGCCCCAGCACCACACTTCTTGAGCCGTAGTTGGCCACGTAGCGCAGCTGCACCCCAGCAGACATGCCAAACAGTAAGATCCATACACATTGTGCATCAAGCTGCATGCAAGAGTCAAACTGCATCAGCATCACTACCCACCTGGCCCCAGCACAACAGTTCCCAAGCCATAGTTGGCCACGTAGCGCAACCGCGCCCCAGCAGGCAATCAGCCAGGCACCAAAATCCATGCATATGCAACAGTCAAAGCATACTCGTTAACGCGTACCTGGCCCCAGCACCACACTTCCTGAGCCGTAGTTGGCCACGTAGCGCAGCTGCACCCAGCAGGCAATCAGCCAGGCACCAAGCACCACACATATGCAGCAATCAGCAGCATTATCACAAATGCCCACCTGGCCCCAGCACCACACTTCCTGAGCCGTAGTTGGCCACGTAACGCAGCTGCGCCCCAGCAGGCATTCCGAGCAGATACCAAAGCCGATGCACATCAAAGCGTAAAAAGCGTATTCACCACCTCCCACCTGGCCCTAACACAACAGCTCCGGAGCCGTAATTGGCCACATAGCGCAGCTGCGCCGCAGCCGGCATCACCACAGTCAAGTTGATGGGCTGCCGACTCTCAAAGCCCCCTGCCAGGGACAGAGTGAGCACATCATCTTCAAAAGCAGCAACAGTCTGGTTGATGACTGCAAACTCGGCTTGGAAGATGATGCGGCCGCTGCTGCTGCTGTTGGAGGAAGCAGCAGTGTCGTTGCCGGCGGTGGCGTTTTCCTGCAAGCGGGGATGGGTGAGTACGGAAGAGCCAAAGTGAAGCAAGCGGATTCTCAGCGCATGTGCAAGCTACTGTGTGAAGTTTTGGCTGCAGAACAAGCAGCACACACATAGCAGAGCTAGATCACAGCTGGGCGGGTAGATTCGGATTAGGAAACGCAAGTCCGAGGTTGTTGTGAGCAAGCACACTGCGCCTGTCCAAGTGATCTAGCACCGTGCATGGAGGCTATCCATCAATCTTCATACAGACATATGTGATCTAAGAATCCAGCAGAATAGCTTCCTTCAGCTTCCAGAAGTGATCGCCTTGCACGATTACGCTGCTGTGCTGCGACAGTCAGCAGAGCAATCCTGCCACAGAACAGAACTTGCAAGCAAGGAACCTCACCAACAGCCACACATCACCTTGTTTGGCATCTGGAAAGCCACTTACCTTTGCAGCTGCCAGTAG
This sequence comes from Scenedesmus sp. ARA3, assembly GCA_004335835.1. NCBI lineage: Eukaryota > Viridiplantae > Chlorophyta > Chlorophyceae > Sphaeropleales > Scenedesmaceae > Scenedesmus > Scenedesmus sp. ARA3. The sequence continues at coordinate 124,433 of RWJK01001659.1, read as the reverse complement.
GATGTTGAAGGGCAGGCATGATCGCAGGCCTTTGAAAGGCGGCAGCTGCTGATCAACGCTGGACAGTGTCAGCGTTGTTGCGTTGTCAGTCGCGTTGCCGGTCGGCACAGACGCTGCTGTTGCTGTGTTGGAAGCGGCAGGAGCAGTGGTGTTGAGCGCTGCCGTGCTGTTGGCTTCTGGTGCTGCAGCTGCTGTCGTTGCTGTGGCATCCTGTGCCTGAATGCTGGGGGTAGCTGCCAGCAGCAGCAGTACCACAGCAGGCAGCAGCAGCGCCAGCTGCAGCGTAGGATGGTGCCTCCGCATGCTTGATCTGGCTAACGTATTGCTTTCTGCGCGATGTTACTGCTTTGTGGCGCGATGGAGGCCTCCTGGTGATGTCGGAAGGGGACGGCAGGGGACTGTCGACAGCGCTGCTAGCACAGACAATATCCTGATAATCGCTGTGGACAAGCACAGCAAGGGGCGTGCACGTCCCAAGTACGGTTTTGCGACGTCTCGTGGCTGTGTCGGTCGGGAACAAAGGGTGAAGCACGCGCCAAGCAGGTGGAATCATCCTTGGACTCGTGATGATCGGCGTCCAAGCCACCTCGGGTCGCAACAGTAATTTAATTGCAGCTAATTGATTGAATTCAGTATATTAGTCAGGTCCTGCGAATGCACATGCACTAGTGCCTCGTCCCGGCGTAACACATGTCACCGCAGGGTGCACAGCAACCTAACGCGTCTGAAGCACGCTGACATAATTCGTTTAATATTTGGTAACCATAAACGTGCTTAGAACAACGCTGTCTGGCAGGTGCAGACAGTACGTTGCTACTGCTGCAGCAGCGGACCCATCGCCATGTTGCGGCACTCGATTAAACTTCTCGACCTCAACATTTGTAGCTCTTGCCACCAACTATGTCAACAGGGCTTCGGTGCAGCGTCCAGGGTGCTGCTAGGCTACTCTACCGCAACACAGCAAGACCACCACCACCACCAGCAGCAGCAGCAGCAGCAGCAGCAGCAGTCCCCAGCAAATGGCACTGCCGCACCGCTGGACGATGACAGCAGATATCTTGACAGTAGTGGGGAGTTGAGTTTCTTTGACGAGCCACTGGAGCTGCAGCAGCAGCAGCAGGCCCAGAGCAATACTGTCTGGGCTGCAGGTCAACTTGGGCTGCTTGACCGACCGCTGAAAGCTCCAGATGGCCCACCGCCAAATCCTAACAGCCGCAGGCGCAGTGGTGCCAGTGGGAGCAGCAGCAGCAGCAGCAGCAGCAGCAGCAGCAGCAGCAGCAGCAGCAGCAGCAGCCACCAGAGTGGTCTTGAGGCAGCAGTGGAAAGCCTAGGCATCCATCAACAAGTGAAGCAGAGCAGACAAGATGTGAGTGGCAGTGCCATTGCAAATGTACTGTGCAAGTGTTAAACAGCGACAGCGTGTGCATTATGTGCTTAACTTGTCTGCGTCAGCATGTTTCGCATGTATGATGCCTTGAAGTATTGTCTGGCTAGTAGCTCAAAGCATTGCAGCTGCAAGGTGACAAACCGCTGCTTCTTCTGTCAATGCAATAGCTGCCCTCACTGCACAAGCTATTTGTAAGGGTGTTTGGACTGCTCTAATCAGTGTGACACTGCTGCTTCTTTGTGTGTGCATTGATGCTGCTATGGCCAGTTGCTTGCAGCGCGGCAGCTGAAGTCTGCTGTGCAGGAAATGCAGCAATCCAACGAGCAGGCAGCAGAGCAGCAGAAGCGCAGCCGGCGGCAGCAGCGGCAGCAGCAGCTCCTAGACTACAATCCAGACGATTCCAAACCCCAAGTAGCTGAGCAGCTGGCAAGCAAAGCAGAGCGGCAGATTGTGGCTGACGTAAGCCAACAAGCTCTGAAGGACTACAGGCACAGCGTGGCAGCAGAGCAGCGGCAGGCCAAGGCAAAGCAGAAGGAGCCCAACGAGGAGGCGCCAGGGCAGCAGCGCCGCAGCCGCCGGCAGCAGCAGCAGCAGCAGCAGCAGCACCAGCAGCAGCAGCAGCAGGCCAATGACGAGGCAGCAGCGCAGCAACGGCGCAGCCGGCGGCAGCAGCACAAGCAGCAGGCAGTGGATATGGTGCATGAGATCCCACAAAAGCATCAGAACCTAAGTGCGGCAGGTGCTGCTGGCGGCAGCGGCGCTGCGGCTGCTGCCAGCCGCCGCCGGGGCGGCAGCAGCAAAGCCAGCAGCAGCAGCGTCAGCAGCAGCAAGTCCAGCAGCAGCAGCAATTCCAGCAGCAGCAGCAGCAAAGACGGCAGCAGCAGTAGTAGCAGCAGCAGCAAAGATACTGCAGCAGCCGCGCAGCTGCCTGCACAGCCAAGCATGGACTTGGCTGCGTGGCGGCGCACGCGCGAGGCTGTGCTGCAAGCGATGAAGGTGAAGGAGCTTCAGGGCGTGCTGGAAGATATGGGCTGGCCACTCAAGAAGTCGTACAAGTCGAAGAAGGGGCTGATAACGGTGCGTGGGCTTGGCTGCTGGGGGAGTGAGTTTGGGTACAAGCGCATGTGCGCAGGCGTTGTAAGATGCATGTATCAGGAGGCTGGCTAAGGGAAGTTAGATTTTGGTTTGGGTAGGCAGTGGGCCGGTGGTTTATGATTCTGGGGTTTAAAGATGAAGGAGCTTCAGGGTGTGCTGGAGGATATGGGGGCGCCACTCAGGAAGTCGTACAAGTCAAAGAAGGGGCTGATAACTGTGCGTGCGCCTGTTTGGGGCAAGCAAGTTGGGGACAAGGGCATGTGCGCAGGCGCCTTAAGATGCATATGTCAGGAGGCTGGCTAAGGGAAGTGTTATATGGAGTAAGATCATGGTTTGGGTAGGCGGTAGGCCGGTGGTTTATGATTCTGGGGTTAAGGTGAAGGAGCTTCAGGGTGTGCTGGAAGATATGGGCTGGCCACTCAGGAAGTCGTACAAGTCAAAGAAAGGCCTGATGACGGTGCGGGGGGCTGTTTTGGGGAGCCAATTTGGGGACAAGTAAGGGTGTGCAGGCGCCTTAAGATGCTTATACCAGGAGGCTGGCTAAGGGAAGTAAGGAATGCAGCACTCCAGCACGGCGGGCTGTGGCGGGCTGCGGCGGGCTGCGAGTGTGTAAGGGTGGGCTGGTGCCCTATGGTTTTAGCTGGAGTGCAGGATATGCTCAGGTGCTGTCGCGCAGAACAGATGTACAAGCAAAGAGCTTGCAACCAAGCAGTGTGTGTGCCACGAGCTGCTGGCAGGCAGCAAGCGTTCTCTGTTGCGTGGCATGCACTCAGCACCTGCACCCTTTGTCTCATTTTTTTTCGGCTCATAGCACCCGGCTGCCTGCTGCGTGCTCTGCTGCTGTGCTGCCTGCAGGTAATTTTGATGGGCGAAGAGAAGCGTGTGGAGGGTTTGCTGCCAGGACAAGCAGCGCAGCAGCAGCAGCAGCAGCAGCAGCAGTAGCAGTCAGTGTGTTCCCGGTCGAGGTGCTGTGCTAGCAGACAAGTTGCTGCGGGTCACTGCTGTTTTGTTGCGCAGTCGCTTTGTTGTTGCTGGAGATGTTGCACTGAAGAAACTGGAAGGCACATGCCTGGTCAGCTTTGTTATAAGACCGTGTAACAATGTGACAAGCCGCAAACACGCCGTCTGTGTGGGGGCAGCTTGAAGTTCCAAAGCGAGCAAGCACTGGCTTCACGCACACCCAGTATACTGCGGATCCAATTACTGCATGTTATGCGGCAGCCTCACAGGCACCAACAAAGGCTGTCGAGCAGCATGCAGCAAAATTTTGGGTCGCACCATGTGCATTAGGCCTGCAGCAGCTACAAGAGCTTGCGTGGCGAGGCTGGGCCGCCGCCCAATACAAACCAAAAGATTCGCAACAACAGCAGCAGACGCAGGAGCGCCGCAGCTGGCTGTTGCTCAGCAACAGTGCTGTTGCTGCTGTTGCTGCTGAGCACAAAGCTTTAAGCTGATGAACATCGTGCAACACGATAATGGCATATGCATGCACAAGTATGGCCTAAACAATCCTGTCAACACTCCAAGTCTTACCAACACCTACACAATAGTTAAAATGCAGGCTAGTTTGGCCGCAACAACTCTGCTCAATGGCTACTTCCCCTAGGCCTGTACAGATCTATTTGTTTTGAAACAGCAATATGGATGGTCCTGCAAAGCAATATGGATGGTCCTGCAACGTCCTGCAAAACAACAGTGCTTCTGTTCACGACCCTGCGGGCATCTGACATGTACATGTCACAACATTCCGTGAATGGAACACATTTCAACGGTTGCCGCGCACCAACACAATGGCTGCCCTCTATACCAGTAGCAGGCTAGGGCAGTCAGGCCAGGTCACAACAAAACTTTCTGGAAGTATGACCTGCCACAGCTATTGCTTGCCAAAACGACGTACATCTGTGCGTGCAGCCTGCTTGTGCGCTTGCAGCAGAACACTGCAAGTTCCCCAAGAAGTAGTCAAAGCAAGGTGTCCACACAGTTGCAAGGCGAACACACACAGCAGCACCGCCCTTGAGGGTGCACAAACTATACACAGCTTTCATGCTGACGCCGAGTTCAGGTACCCCAAATGAACAGCAGCTCCACATCTGCTGGCCCAATACGTCCATAGGCCGATTGCTCAATCCAGATCTAGCCTAGCCAGGATTCCTTTTGAAATGACTACAGTGAGAGAGGAGGATAGCAAAGAGGAAGAATGCTACCGTGCCAACCCCCCGTATGGAATACACACCAAACGCTACAGTACGACAGAGGGTTATCCAAGTACCTCTTCAGCTGCTGACAACAGTCACTTGCACCCTCATCAAATGGCCTGCTTCAGCATAAGCCCTGCATAACATCAACTCCCCAAACAACAACAACTGTACCTGGCCTGCTGCACAATCTGGCATACTACTGCCTGCTAGTCATATGCCGAGAGAAAAACAAATGTATGTTTCTGAGTCAGCCTCTCACAAGCAGCACACTTTGTCCTACCTACTTCCTATAAGCAGCACCATGTATGTAGCAAACTACTTCCTGGCTGCACCAGAGCCAAGGTGCAGCCACGTGCCAAGTCGGCAAGTGATGCACTGCTCAGCGGTTGGTTTCCGATGTCAAGCAACACATGCATATGCTATGCAACACACAAGCCGGGCGCTCCAAGGAACTGCAGGAGTGCCAATCGTGCAGGCAAAACCAGCATCAGACTATCAGGCGACACAGCACAATACTTCTTCCAGAAACCCGCATACACATGCCTCACAACCATCCACGAATGCTATTCTAATCAGCTGAGGTAATGAGCCAAGGTGGTGTTGCGCAGAATCCTGATGGACCACGCACAGCCTCAGTACTGCAGCAACAGGCTCAGAGGCTATGCCACTTGGAAAAGGCATACCTGTAAGAAGCCAAGAGATTAATGCTGTGCTGGTGTTGTATCAAGAAACAAGGTGCTGTAGCAGCAGGCACAGAGCATCCCAACCCGACCGAACAATCAGCGCTGCACAATGTGCGTGATACAGAGCAGACGTTGCTGCAGCTGCTGGCGTAGACATCCTGTCAGCAGCCACGACGCAAAACATCATAGCGCCGCTGCCACAATGCAGACCGGATCGCAAGCCTGAGTGGTGCAGCACACTCCTACAACTAATGCTCATTTCCTGAAGTCAGCAGGCAGGCTGTCGGCTGTGAAGTACTCTACTGCCAGCTCCTTCCTGCTCACAAAGCGCACCAGCGCAGCATACTTGCGCAGCAGCGGCTTGAAGGCCTCCCAGGGCGCCTTGAAGATCCAGGGAGCGTCAACCAGCAGCACCTGGCCAACCCTGCAGCACCAGCAGCAGCAGCAGCAGGGAGAGGCGAAGCGTTTGGTTAGTAAGTCATATTGTGTAGCAGCGGCTTGAAGGCCTCCCAGGGTGCCTTGAAGATCCAGGGAGCGTCAACCAGCAGCACCTGGCCAACCCTGCAGCACCAGCAGCAGCAGTAGAAGGTGCAAGGCTGTCAAGGATGCTGGCCAGTTTGACAGCATGTGCAGCACTGCAGCAGCTGCTCAGCATTGGGCTACGCACGCCAGTTGCGCACAAGCTTGCCATCGCCCTTCGTATACGCCATGCATTAGACAGCATCCAACTGCCAGCACCCAAGCTTCAGCGTAAAAGCCGCAGGATCTGCTCCTGCTGCTGCTGCTGCTGCTGCTGCTGCTGCTGTGGCTGCTGCTGCTGCTGCTGCAGCATGGCGACCGCACTGTCGAGCATGTAGGCTGAGAGGCGCTTGCTGTCTGCGATGGGGAACTGGCCTGCGTGCAGCAGCGGCAGCAGCAATGAAGGTTTAAGCATGTGAGGCGAGTTGCCTCCTGAGTCCAGAGGACGCATATGGCATGCATAACATCTCGTTTCGTCCGCATAGGATACAGTCTTTCAGCCCCAGCGCCAGTTTCAGTCCTGCTTACATGTTGTAAAATGCAAA
>RWJK01001659.1:80480-113642 GCA_004335835.1 Scenedesmus sp. ARA3 | reverse complement strand
GCAGCAGCAGCAGCAGCAGCAGCAGCAGCAGCAGCAGCAGCAGCAGCAGCAGCAGCAGCGAGTTGGTACTGGTAGTTGTCCAGCTGGTCGTGCACAAATGACTTGCCTGTGGTGTTACTCGGCTTTGACGGCATCCAGCGTGATGTGGTCCACTCTGCGTCATGACGCATGTGCAAAGTGTGCTGTGAACGCTCCCTGCAGCTGGTGACATACAGTGGAGGTGCTGCGGCACTGGCAGTAGCCAATGCAGCTGCTGCTGCCGCTGCAACTGCAATGACAGACGTCGGTGGCTGCTGTTGCTGCTGCTGCTGCTCACTTGAAGGCGTGCCGCCACTTGAGTGTTGCTGCCAGCTTCTCCTCAGCCTCATCCACATCAAAGTACCTGCAGCGGGCAGTGCAGTGCAGCACAGGCGGCAGTTGGTTACACAGCAGGCAGCGTAATGACATCAAAGTACTTGCAGGGGTCAGGCAGCACACCATGCAATCTTTTTGTCAACAATACAGGTGGCAGCAGCACAGCACAGCAGGTTGTGGCACGGCACGCCAACAGGGTGAATCACTGACATTAAAGTATCTGCAGGGGGCAGTGCAGCGCAGCACACGTGACAGCATTGCCGCGCGGCACAGAACAGGTGGCAGCAGGAACATTCTGCAGGCCCAGTGTGCCAGCTTCTCCTCAGCCTCATCCACATCAAGGTACCTGGCAGCATAGCACAGCATACCACAGCACATGTGGCAGCACAGCTTTCACCTCTAGTGACACAGCAGGGCAGCACAGCACAGCACAGCACAGCACAGCACAGCACAGCACAGCACAGCACAGCACAGCACTGTGTGGCACAGCACAGTGTTGGGAAGCACAGCATTGCCCGGCACCGTACAGCACAGCACAGCACATCACATTAACAGCACAGCACAGCATGTCACAGAACAGCATGATGTGACAGCACTGATTCAAGCTGATGTGGCCGCACCTGTCCCGCAGGTACCACTTGAGTGTGTCTTCATTCGGGCACTCCTGCCCATTCTTGCTCATGCGCGTGCGAAGCTGCTCTAGTGCCTGGGGGGATGTGGTGATCAAAGTGCAGCCAGCGTGTGTGCGAGAGCCACAATCGAAGGCATAGTGGCATTGGGCAGTAAAACGATAATGCAGAAGAACATGATCAAGTCAGATGGCATGTGCTGCTGCTGCTGTTGCTGCCGCTACTGCAACAAGCGGTTGACCCAAGTTGCTGAGACTTCATGTGCTGGTGGAATCAGATGTGTGTCTTACTCTGCAGCGATCACAGTGCAAAAGCCATGTGCAAGCAAACCAGCCTGCACAGTGGTGGGTATGTATGCCAAAGCAGCTGCTACCACTACACATGCCGCAGGCAGCACCATCTGCCACCGTCCTTGCACAGGGCGGTGTGTGCAGCTGTCGATGATTATGCTGTGCTTACGCTGCTGCTTCTGCTCATGCCAATGCTGAGGACACCAACCAGCACACCTGCAGCTGCTCGGGGGTTCCCTGCCATGGAAGCGGAGCTAGTCCGGGTGGGGTCGCTTCAGCAGTGCTGACACTGCGAATGCGAGCCAGCATGCGTCTAGGGGCCCGGGGGTGTTGTGCTGCTGCTGCAAAGCTGTGCGGCCTAAGTGCTGGCCTTTGCGAGTGCAACGCGGAGCGTAACATGCTCAAATGGCTTAGTTTGTTTGAGCACTATGTGAGTGTGGCATTCTACGCGCGGGATCCGAACTATCTATGCTGGGAACGCGGTGCAAGCAAGCAACCGGCGAAATCTAGTTGCTGTGAGATCAAATCGTGTGCACACTTGAATGTAGGTTGCACAATTACAAATCAGCGTGTTGAAGCGTTGTGATGTTTTGACACGCACACCTGGAACCCCAAGGTGCTAGGGTTTTCCTGCTTCCATCACCAGCTGCAATGACTGGGTGGCCCTTGGCAGTCGTGCTGCTCGTGCAACTTTTGTGAGAGCCAGATGCACAAAGATTAGCTTGACGGCACCGCTTAAGCTCGTGGCAACCCCATGAATCAAGGCAGGGCATCTGCTTGGTTGCGGCCTTGCCGCCACTGCACCATAATCACATTCAGGCCAGGTGGATAGAATGCATAAATAAGTTACACACCGCGCCATGACAGCCGGCGGTCCACCATCATATGGGTGCACACGGCCTCAACTTTAAGCTCTTGCCGGCCTCTGCTGTCACGAGCATAACAAAACACTGTACAAAATATGCTCATGACGCATGCCGCCAACGGCGACATGACATTCCAAGCAAGCCAGTCACTCACACAGTCAATTAAGCTGTCCACTGTTTGGCCTGCTGCTTCCGGTGCAACTCGCATGCAAAGGCGCAAACCGCGCCAGACTACACCACACCACGCCCTGGGCAGAGCAATGCTGCAGTTGGTGTGCGTCTGTTGCAGCGCACACGTCCGCTGATGCATTGCTGCTGCTTCAAACGGTGCCAGTGGCCTTGCGGGGATCTGAAGCAGATGCACTGTTGCCGGCTTTGCCATGCACTAACACAATCCCTAACACACGTTGGCTGGCAGCCAATATCTGGCATTGGCCAGCAAAGTGATTTCAGTCAAACACACACCAGCTGCACTCCTCAGATGCTGCTGCAGGGCTGTCACCAACACACCCAGTTTTGACAGTTTAACCTGTAGCACAAGCATGCAGTAGGTGTGCCTGCAACTCTGTCAGGTATACCTCTGCCAGCTATGCAATCCACCAACCACATAAGCCAGGGAAATCCTGCTTCCCTTCGAGGCGACAGCCTGCAAGAATCTCAATCAACATGGTTCTCGACCGGCTGCAGTAACCTATGCATTACATGCTGCACAGTGTGTTTGATTGCGCAACATGTTGGATAAGCATGTGCAGCGTATGCACCAACTTGCCGCATATGCATACATACAAGCCGCCAAAAACTGCAGCACAGGACGCAAGAGCTGCACCAAGCAGAATGAAACACAACCTGCAGAGCTCACCCCAGCACCATGTACATAAACTGCTGCTGCTGCTGAGATTGATTATTTGAGAGCACTTGGTGCACTCAAGGCTCGAGGAGCGAGGCAACAAACAAACATCAACAAGCTGCACTGCCATGTGCTCATGCAGTTGCCTGCACTGACACTCCAGCCTTCTCCTGCAAGGCCAAAAAACACAGCAGGCAGAGGCAGCAGCAGGATGATGAGTATGTGCTTGTGGACACATGCAATGAAGATTTGTAGCCAGCACGCACGCCAGCACGCATGCCATATGAGTTGAGCTGCTGGCAACCACGCTCATACTCTATAAACACAGCTGGTCGCACACTCGAACAACAGCTGTGTGCAATCATGCAGCACAGAAACGCTGTCACCCGAGGCGTGATGCAGTGCCACCCAACAGGCTGGCTAAACTCAAGTGCAAGTTATGGTGTTTGCCACGCGGACGGTGCCCTGTTCGCCATAGCCACCCCAACGTGACATGCATTGTGACATGGAAGGGTTATGAAAAGCAGCGCCGCCGCTCACCATCTGCTGCGCCACCTTCTTTGCCGCCTTCTTGGCAGCCTTGCTGCTCTGGTCAACAACAGCAGCCACGTCCTCCTCATCGGGGATGATGGGGAAGCTCTTCACGCGCTTCATGCTGTTGGTTGAAGCAGCAGCAGAGGCGGCGGCAGCAGCCAGGGGTGAGGAAGGGACAAGGAACGGCAGCAGTTGTAACGCAACAAAAGTGCATGTCTTCTGCCGGTACTACATCAAGCTGCAAGAGCTAGTCAAAGAAGGGGAGACACGGGAAAGCCAAGGAGCCGGGTAACAACGATGTGACGCAGCATCGCCGCGTCAGCAGCTTGATATGCTCACAAATGTAACACAAGTACCAAATCTCTTGGCCATGCCCTCCCAGGCACACGTGTAAAGGTGACACAAACTGCTCAGCATTGCCACATCAGCAGCTTATGGATTCAATGCAACACACTCGCTCCATCTTCTTGGCCATGCCCTCCCATGTGGCTGTGGCGCAAAGGCGCCAGGTAACAACATTAATGTGACTCAGCTGTGCCATGTCAGCAGCTTAATTCACATTGTTACATTGTTAAACTCACCCCATCTTCTTGGCCATGCCCTCCCATGTGGCTGTGGCGCTCTTGGACACGCTGCTCACGCTGTTGGCGGCAGCGGCCTGCACCGCCTTGAAGCCCTCGCTGGTCTTTGTAGCTGCAGCAGAGGCCTGCGGCACAAACAATTAAGCAAATGTTGGTATATTAGTGAATCACGTACACGTTGTTTGCGTGTGAGGTGTGTGCTTGTGCGCTGTGCAGCAGGGTGAGCTCGTCAGCAGAGGGGCTATAGCGCTAGGCATGCCTGCTGAAAAACTGAGCAAGAGTCTCCATGCTATGGCCAGCAGCACTTCATCATGAGCATGTATCTGTGACAGCAGTCTGTAACTCACGGTTTCTGAGATCCTGGAGTAGCTAGCTGATGCAAGCTGCTGTGTCTTCTCCCTGTTGTAAATCCTGCAGTGGCAGCAGCAGCACACACATTGCAGCAGCAGCGGCAAAGACGCAGCACTCTACGTCAGCCGCTGTATAAGGTAGCTTCTAGCGTTTACTACAGCTCATGAAGCTGCCTCGGGAACAGCTGCATAGGAGCTTTGGGGCGAGGCAGTGCTCTCTGGTGTCGCACATCGCTTCGCTGCCCCAACAGCTGCTGGCAGCCAACCTCCATATCGCATTCAGTGTTTGACGTTTTACACTATTGTTTAAACAGCAAAACGGACGGCGTTCTGCTGGAGCCTGTGAGGAGTGCCACTGGTGTGCCAACAGCTGCGTGACCTCCCCCCGGGTGCGCACCCCAGCGCCACAACTCCAGCAACAACGGTCGCTGCTGCGCCGATCGCGATGCTCTGCTCCTTGGTTGGTGCCATGGCTGTTGTAGTACTCTGTTGGGTGAAGCAGGGCGACTGGGGCGATCAATTTCACGAAAGCTTAGTGCAGAGCGAAACAGGTAAAGGTCACAGAGCGTAATGGAAAGTACACATACGCTGAGCCACACCATGAACTCAGCAGCGAGGTCAATAATAGGACCCTCGCACAATATAACCCTACTTTTAGTAGTAAAGACTCAGCGCACCGAAAGAAAATGCAGTAGTAAATACATGCATGCAAAACTTTGTTTGAAAGTGTCCTAGCGCTGGTGTGGGTTCACATGTCAACACACCGTCAACCCATATGAGGCCTTCACGCTTGGCCACGCCAAACCGTGAAGGCAAACCCATTCTGCAGGTAACCTAGTTACATCCGAGACTTCAAATATGCAATATGTCCCTACGCCAGGCTGTGCTGACCTTCCGCCCACGTGCCACGGCCCGGACCCAGCTCATGGCCCGGGCTGGCCTGTCCAAGCCAGGTTAGCCCGCTCCCCTGAACATGAGACTGCTGCTGTATGCATGGCTCTGTGGAACCACAGAACCAGCGAATCAAACGATGGCTGCCGGTCGAGATTTCTCAATTGCACAGCTGTACACACGTTGGCTCTCGGCAGTACTTCTGCAGCACCGCGGAACAGTCACTGAGTGCCATGCACCACACCCCAGCACATCACCAACATCACCTCACAACCCAAACAACAAACACGCGTCCTGCAATTCGTCCTGCAAGCTCAACATCATTGCCACGTGCTGGGAGAAGTATGGTCCCTGGGCCAGGCAGGTGGTACACCGGTGTAGGCGCCCGCTCATGGAAGCCCACGCCTCAAACCCTGCGATGCACTAACCTGCACCCGAAGAAATCCAGCAACACAAACACATGCACGCCGAAGGCCAGTAACAACACTTGCTCAACTCCCAACACTGCGCCCACTGCACCCTCTTGAACTTGAAGTTGATGTGGCCCTTGATAGACCGCGTTGTAGGTTCCAGTCATGACACTCGCAACAGATAAAATAATGCGGCAAGCAATTATCATCACATATGTTGTACATGTGCTCCACTTACAATAGGTGGTGTCTCGATGCTTCACTTACAGTAGGTTGGTGTCCTAGGTCTGACACGGGCACACAGCCGTCTGCGCCTGCGCCTGCTGTGCCTGGCGCGTGGCCACAGGCCTGCGCCGCAGGCTTCGAGTACATCAGTCTGCAGTGCAGAGCAACATCCAGCAGGAGATACAGCTTTCATGCCATATGCCTGGGCATATTGCATGCTTCACTGCGCAGAGGGCTGTGTGGTCTTTGTGCAGCGCTCGTGCACAAGGACCACACAGCCCTCTGCGCAGTGAACCATGCAATAAGCCCAGGCATATGGCATGAAAGCTCTCCTGCTGAATGTTGCCTTGCACTGCAGATTGATATACTCTGAGCCTGCCCGTCACTGCAAAGGCAGCATGCATGTGACCGCTGCCAGAGCCATGAGATGTGTGATGTGTGGTGCAGGCGCAGCTGCTGAATTTGAGCATGGCAGGCACTCAACAGTGCCAGCTGCCCACATTGATTTGTTAAGATTGCTTGTTGCTGTGGTAACGACTGCTGTAGCTGTTGCTGCACCAACACTACAGCACCTGTATGTCGGCAAAGTAGCTGGGTGAATGGCTGCGGCGAGGCGCTGCTGGGGCTGGGCCTGGCTGGATGCCGCGTCAAGACTGTCAGCGTACCAGAAGCACAAAGCGATTCGCGGTGGTACAGGAGGGGCTCTTTGCTGTGCAGCTGGGGACTTGGCGGGTGTTGGTGCGTTCTTGGCGGGTCCTGCAGAAACGCTGAGCGAAGAGCCGACTAGTTGCTGCTTACAACAATCTCACCTTCTGCAATCATTCAAGGCGGGATTGGCAGCCGGCAAGCTCAGGTACGCACATGGCACTGCTGCTTCGCAACAAGTGCAGCGCCCTCCAGCATCAGCTGCGTGTTAGCTTGCTAGAAGCGATGCATATAAGTGTTTTAGTACCCATGAGATGCAACAGGCCCCTACGAGACGACGAAAGCTGCCAAAAATCCCGGGGAGACGCGTGCTGCAGTAGCCGTGCAAAGGGCCTTTTGTCAATCGTAAACTAAGCTAGCAATAAACATATTGTTAGGCAGTGGGGCGCCTCAGAGGCTCATGGACTGCACCACACCAAAAGCAGACAGGCAACTGGCACCTGGACAAATCAATGACCAATGTGGTGCCAACCACCGTTGAATCCACCCAAGTATGTCGCAGGGTTAACTTAATCACCCTGTCATGCGACACACTGCTTCAATTAGCATGTGGCTTATCTCTAAATACTCACTGGCTCGCTGTCACAGTGTGGCTCAGGGCAGAACCCCAGCCAAGTTGTTGTCATGTTTCTATTAGTGTGGGCAGTTCGTAAACCACTAGCTTGAGTCGAACACTGGCTCAGGGGATGCCAGACTGGAGCATCAAATACGCGTCGACTGCGCATCTGCAGTTTCGGTGCTGGCTCGAGGGGCAAGGCAGTGTCGAGCGTACCAGAGGTTCCAATGGTCCATTTGATTTGTTACAGCATGATATCACGACCCGTATGTGAACACCGCAAGGAGCTGCCTGCTCACCCTGCTTGTCGCCGCAAGCTCAAAAAGACGACCTTGCCAACTCTGCATGCATGTCAGACGGCATGCTTCGCCGTGGCCGACAGAGATCTGCTGGGAGTCCCCTTGATTAGGAGTTGCAGGAAGTATATACTGTATCTTCAATTTTTGTTAGAAAAGGGGAGTCTCGGCAGTGCTGCTGGAGCCAGCAGCTGAAGCAACTGATCTTGGCAGGCAACTCAGCAGTGTAGTGGTTGCACTCAAAACTGCAAAATGCCCCGAACCCAGGGCAGAGCTGGGAAACTCGCATGCATCGGTCAGGCGAACCTGACTGCAGGGGACACTGCCGCCACCAGCAGGACACGCCTAAACATTGGACGTGTTAACACCGCTAAACAGGAGGTGCCCAGCGCCCGGAGCAGAAGTATGCTCAGCACGCTGCAATGAGCAGCGCTGCAGCGTCCGTCACATCAGGCCTGCGCTTTTACGCAAAGCGCCGCCTCCTCTGCTGTTGGCTTCCTGAACACCAGCGTGACGTGGTTGATGCCCCAGCGCTCGTTGTTACTCTTCAGCGCATTCATGACAGTCTTGAACTCCTGCGGGGACAGCAGCAGCAGCAGCAGCAGCAGCAGCAGCGTTCCTGGCGTTGCATGACAGCCTACTGTTCACAGAGAGTTTGCATATAGCATGAAAGCATGGAAGTATCCTCAGCACGTTCGATCGAGAAGCTCGTCGAAGGCTTTCATAACATCGCGACGTGAACTGGTAAAAGGTTTACGGGCCGCTGGGGTTTGACTGTGGTTAGCAGCAGCAGCAGCTGATCCATGTTGCAAATTCTGCAGTGTTACCTGAGTCTGGCGGTCTGCCAGCCACTTCCTGGCTCTGCCCTCGCCCCTGCACTACATCCCATCAATCCCCTGATGTCACATAGGCTGTCACACTGTCTGTCAGCTACTGCTGTAAAGCCAGCACTTGCCAGCCACACTCACTCGCTGCAGTTGATCGTGACCGTCTCCGATTGAGGTGTGCTGCCTCCCCGAGATATTCCCTGCCATACTCGACGTTACATAGGCTGCCACACTGTCAGATTGACAGCCAGCACTTGCATGACTCGCCATCCACACGCACCCGCCCATTGCAGTCAATCATGACTGTCTCCCAGTTGTCGTATGGGCGCTGCCCATAGCCTTCCTTTTCGTACTGCCCCTCCTTGCCTGCCTTCAGTACTATTGCACTGCACTGGTCCAGCACATCACCAACCTGCAGTAGAGAGCAGAACAATGCAGTACAGTGCAGTATGAGCAGTGCAGTGCAGTAGAGGTGAGCTTTGCTCACAACAAGCTGTGCATGCCAAACTTCACGCCACATGCAGCCTTACATACTGGATGCCGCGGAAGCATGTTGAGTGTCATATCCAGCTGTCAGCTGTGTACAAAGACAATTCAGCTGTGAATAAAGACAAAAGCATAAGCAATGCTGAAACCTTCAAGCAAAGCTGTGTCCTTGACCTACTCTGGCAGACTGGCTGAGAAATGCCTCGGCAGCCGCAGCCTGCTTCGTCAATTACTGCATCACCGCCTGACACAGCACACTGTTCCTACATATCTCAACGCATTTAGCAGCATCCTTCAGCCGTCCACGGCACTGGTCGGGCTGCATGGACATTAAGAAGTTGACCCTGACAGTTGCTGCTGAGCAGCACACCGCACCTGCACCTCCCCACACTTCTCAGCATTTGACCCTGGCGCTATTTCCTCCACAAATACGGGCCTGAGAGAGACAGCAGAAGCAGGTGCAAGTCTTACAGTATTGCAGCAGCAACAGGTACAGGCTACAGGTGTTGCAGCAGTGGCAGCACACACAAACTGCGCACACATGCAGTGTGACAAGGATACTGTCCTAAGCACATGCCTGAGTTCAGGCTACAAAGCCAGCTGCTGGTGTGAGCATGTCAGCTGCAGTGCATATGTGCTGTGGAAAGTTCGGACTAGACACAGTTGAGCCTAGAACATCTGCTCGGAATGCATTGTTTCTGCCTACGCTGCGCAGGGTGCCAAGCCAGCTGCTGCGAGCCATGACTGTGCACTAGGTTTTCGAGAGCAAGCACAGCTTGCTGCTCACCCATTTTTGTTCTGAGCAAACACAATCCCAACAGGCTTCCGTAGCTTGACAGATACGCCTTGCTGCTGCTGCTGCTGCTGCTGCTGCTGCTGCTGCTGCTGCGGGGCATCACCTGCTTCTGCCTCTGCTGCGTCTGCTGCTGCTGCCACAACAAGCTGCTGTACCCGAGGTGTTGCCCGCTGCCTGCACAGAAAGAGACGTGCATAACAAGCCACATTGTTGTGTGTTGTCATTTAGGCTTACAATAGCATTAGCCACATGCAAATGTCGACCCGAGGTGGGACTTTTCAGCCACTCACTGCTTTGGAAGTGCACCACACATAAACTGCCTTGGACAGGGGCGCCAGCTCCGACTAGAGGCACGCAGTTGCTGACTCTGAAAGCTCATAGCATGCATTATGTAAGAAACGTTGGTGTTCGGTGCTTTGCAACAGCAGGTTGTCCGGTGCTCGTGGCAAGGGCCTTCGTTCAGCTGATTCTGATACGCCTGTGGTGATACAATGGTGCTTCAATAAGCGTTCTGTTCACATATAAGAAATTTGTTCACCTGTGCACGTGATAAGAGCATTATCGAGCATGTGGTACGCGACTGTTTCACAGCCTGGGGCTCAGGTCACAGATGGTCTGTGCGAAGGAAGCCTGCATAATACGGGTGCGTGAAGAGCTAGTAGCACTGAACTGTATCTGAACTAGGTCATATACTTGCGTGACAAGCATTTTGCATCGTGCATACTGCACACACAACAGCAAATCATACAGTAGGGGCCCACCCCTCTGCTGCTGTCCTCTGCCACACACAACTTCGAACCGACCCTTGCAACAAGCTCGGAGTCATGCAGAGCTTGCAGCCTTTTAAAAGCGCACTTTACGATTCTGTTGTGACCGGCAATTGCGTTCCAAGGCTGTGTCTATCTCGGGCCTGCTCAGCACACGCAGCTGTTCTTCCTGCAAACGCTCAGTTGTGAGTCCTCCACGCCTGAGGACCGAACCACAGTACTTAAACCTGTCAACTTAATTCAACCACTGTGAAAAGCTGGCTGCTGCGCAGATGTACCGGAGCAAGGCAATCCTTGGTCTTGCACATGCAGCCTGCCTGCTGGCAGCAGGTGAGGCAGGATGCAGCTGGATGCTTGAACCGAACGAAACATGCTGCAAAAGCCAGATCTTCATTCCTGCTGCACATACTGCTGCTGTCACTGGTGCTACAGCAAGATTTTATGCAGCTGTGCCACTCTCGTGCCATGCAAGGTCATTGCACACACATCCAGCCACCCGACACCATCACATTCAACATTCTTGAAGACTATACAGCACAATCTGTATTTCAAATATCTGTATTTCAAATATGTTACTGTGAGTGTAACAATGTGCAGGCTGGGCGACGCCGGGCCTCACATCTGCATGCGGCAGCTGCTGGACCTGACAGCAATGCCACGCAGGCAACTGACGCCGTCACAAGGTGGGCACACGCTGGCACTTGTGCTGTGCCCTTTGAGAGGTGGCTGCATGTTGCACCAGCTTCTCCATAACCAGCAGAAGCAGCAGGAGCAGCAGAGGCAGCAGCAGCAGACTTGAGCTCCTGGGTTCCGAAGTTTGGTGCAGCAATGGCACCTTGTGGCAGAACTGGTATGTATGTTGTGTCGTTGCACAGGTTGTGTTCAACCATTTAGAGTCGCATTCATCACCGCCTAACTGCCTCAGCCTTGCCTTCCTCACCCGCATGCACAACACTGTTGTGCCTTTTTCAACAGGCTGTATGCTGCGCTCAATGCGCGCAATGCAGCAGCCATCAGCAGCTGCCTGGCGGCTGACGTGGCGTACGAAAACCTCGCCATTGCAGACAGCCTGGCAGGCAACACTGTGAGTGCGCTGGTCTTTTAGTAAGTGTATATCTGCTGTGTAAGGCGTTTGGAAGTGCCAGATGTGTTGGCGCAATGCTTGCATGCATTGCGTTGAACCCGTGTCAGCAGCAGCAGCAGCAGCAGCAGCAGCAGCAGCAGCACTGTAATGCACAATGTGCCGCAATAATTGTCCTGAAGCAGCGCAGTGCCAGTCACATTGAAAGCCCGAAGCCTTGCTGCAAAATCCTTGCTTCAGAAGCCATGCCTGCGCTGGCTGATACCTGTTGCACCTTGTTGCGTTGTTTGGTTTTGTTGACTGCTCACAGGCAGTGACAAGCTTCTTTGTGGAGTCGCTAGCAGCAGTGCCGCGCGAAGCTGCATTTGAACTGGAAACAGTGGCAGGCGCAGCGAGCAGCACAGTGACGGTGGTGTGGTGAGCACCGCAGCAGCAGCAACGGCAATGGTCACTATGCACAAGAAAAGCAGCTGCAGTACAGGGCATGTCACGCTTTCGCTTTGGTAATGAGATGCAGACTTCACTCTCCTCAGGAGGCAGGCTGCCATCTGTGTCGCATTGCAGCTATGAGCAGCAGCATGCCATCTGCTCGTGGTCATGGGTGAATGCTGCATGCACCTTTATCGCATCAAGATTTGCTTGCATCTTACACATACGCTTGCCTCACTCACATGGTTGCCTGCTGTGGCCCGTTGTTTTGCTGCTGTTTGCTTCCTTATGACATTTGCTTCCTTATGACAATCCTTGTGACGAGGCGCCTGATTTTACCCAGCAGCCAAGCCCTACTCATCAGAGGCATCGCACTCTACACTTTGCAGCCAGGCAGCCGTCGCATTGCGGCTGTCACGGAGTGTCATGAGCACCCTGTGAAGCTCAGCTACAGCCAGCTGCTGCTGGTGCGGCCGCTGGTGGCGGGGCTGGCTGGCCCGCTGCCGGCTGTGCTGCCAGGCCTGCAGGAATTGAGCAGGTGGGCACGGCATTTACTTTTGTTGTAGTCGTTTGTTGTTTGCTGCTAGTTATTGTTGAGGGTGTGTCATGCAGCGCAGGCAGATTATTGGGGGCTAGCTGCTGACGATGAGGGCCATGAATTCTTGCAATGCATTAAATGTTTGGCACAATGCAAGCTCAGCTACAGCCAGCTGCTGCTGGTGCGGCCCCTGGTGGCGGGGCTGGCAGGGCCGTTGCCTGCAATGCTGCCAGGCTTGCAGGAGGTGAGCAGGTGGGTGCAGGAACTGTTGCCATTGTGTTTGTTGTTGTTTCTGCTAGTTGGTGTTTGATGTCCATGTCATACAGCAGTTGAAGTGCATGGGCATGCAGCTGCTGCTGTTCCGCCAGTTGGAGTGTGCAATGCATCTCATCATTTGACAGAATGCAAGCTCAGCTACAGCCAGCCGCTGGTGGCAGGGCTGGCTGGCCCGCTGCCTGCTGTGCTGCCAGGCCTGCAAGAAGTAGGCAGGTGGGCGCGGCAGTGTGTTGATCATTTGTTGTTGGCAAGTGTGGTGTTCTGCTGGTTGTTGTCGAGTGTTGTTGACAGAGAGTTGTGGTTGCACATTGTAAGCAGTGGACCTCAGCTGGCGTGTGGTGCAGCGCAGGGCGATCATGGGGAGCTTGATGCTGCTGGTGAGAGGCCCCTGATTGCACATAGCATTTGGGTGTTCGACACACTGCAGTGGATGTATAGCAGTAAGCGACAAATGCCTAAGCCAATCAGCTTGTCTACCGCTTGTGCTGCTGCCGCTGCTGTGGGTTTGCGCTGCACTGTGCCTGTGCAGGGGCTTGCAGCAAGGTGTTGACTCACTGCTTCAACCGCTGGCTGGCTTGGTGGCACCTCCCAGCAGCAGCAGCAGCAGCAGCAGCAGTGGCAGCAGTGGCAGCACCTTCAGCACTTTCAGCAGCAGCGGTAACTCACCAGCTTCTGCTGCATCTGCAGCACCAGCACGCAGCCCCTTGCAACCAATGCAGCCAGCAGCAGCAGCACCTTCAGCACAGCAGCGTGCAGCAGCGCGTGTAGCAGCAGCAAAGGCCCGGCGGCTGTCAGCAGCAGGCGCAGCAGCAGGAGCAGGTGCAGGTGCATCCAGCAATCAAGGACCTGCAGCAGGCAGCGGAGCAGCAGGCTCGGCAGCAGCAGCAGCAGCAGCAGCAGCAGCAGCAGCAGCAGCAGCAGCAGCAGAGTCGGAGGACTTTTCAGGCCTCTGGGTGAAGGATGCTGCACGTTCAGACCTGAGTGAGTGGCTGCTGCTGGTTTTTCTGAAGGGCGGCGGCATTTGTGTGCGTGCAGTTGTTGCAGCAGAGCAGCAGCTAAGAGCATTGCGCAGCGCGCTTTCAGTCTGTTATCAAGTAAGTGGTTGGACATGGCTGCTTTCACTGGTATGTCCCAATTCCCCTGCAGAAGCCGTGAATTTGTCAAAGGCGTCGCTTGCGGCTTTAATTCTGCCAGGATGCTTGATGCTTGAACTTGTGTGCATTGTGCTCACCTCATCCCTCTGCTGCTGCTGCTGCTGCTCTGCTGTTGTGTAGCTGGCGATGCTGGATGTGCTGGGGCTGTCTGGCATGCAGCAATCTCTTGCGCCCAGCATGTTGATCTGTTTGTGGCTGCTGTTGCCTCCTTTTCTCAGGTGGCTACGAGGCGATGCTGGATGTGCTGGGGCTGTCGGGCATGCAGAAGGTCACAGCTCGGCTCATAGAGGGCGTGGAGATCCAACAGGTGCGCTGCAGCTGGGTTTTTTAGTTTTGGGCTTGCTCGCATTGATCTCCGGCTGCTCAGCTATGGGTGCGTATCAGCAGTGTGCTATAACAAGTGGATGGGGCAGTGCATGTCGCCAGACGCTGCACTGCCAGTTACCCCGTTTGGAAAAGACAAGCTTCAGGCTCACTGTGAGTTTGTGGCAATAGTGCCCTTCTTTGGAAGCGCCGTAGATTTCGATCATCTGCTGCACTCCTGCTGCTGCTGCTTCTGCTTCTGCTGCTGCTGCTGCTGCTGCTGCTGCTGCTGCTGCTGCTGCAGACTAGTTCAAAGTTCACCGTGAGCTTCGTGACAGTGGTCCCTTTCTTCAAGGTCACTGAAGAAGTGCCCCTCACCTGCTGCACTGCTGCTGCTGCTGCTGCTGCTGCTGCTGCAGACAAGTTCAAAGTTCACCGTCAGCTTCGTGACAGTGGTCCCTTTCTTCAAGGTCACTGAAGAAGTGCCCATCAACGGCGGCAGCACGCAGCAGCGGCGGCGAGACCTGCGGCAGGGCCAGCAGAGCGCAGCAGCTAGGACTGTTGCCTCACCTGGTCAGCGGGGTGTGCTTGTGGAGATGGCTTGGGGTGCGCCGCTGGCAGGTGAGAGCGTGGGTGGGTTTGTTTGGAGTTGTGTGGTTGATGTTGTGTTGCCTTGAGACCTGAATGGGCCTGGTACAACGCCAGGACTATTTAAACATCAGGGAAAGTACACCACAGGTCTCGAATTCAACAGCTTTAACAGCAGCCAGGAAGAGGGTGGGCGGGCAAGGCCGGCAGAGTGCAGCAGCAAGGACCGCAACCTCGGCTGAGCAGCGGGGGGTGCTTGTGGAAATGGCCTGGGGTGCTCCGCTGGCAGGTGAGAGGCTGGGAGGGTCATGGTGAAGTATGTGGTTGATGTTGTGTTGGCAGGACACCAGAATGAGCCTGGTACACAAACGGCGCTTCACAGGTATGAAGGAAACTACACAGCAGACCACCATTGCACAGCGCAGCAGCGGCGGCGAGAGGTGCGGCAGGGCCAGCGGAGCGCAGCGGCAAGGACCGTAACCTCGGCTGAGCAGCGAGGGGTGCTTGTGGAGATGGCCTGGGGCACCCCGCTGGCAGGTGAGAGGGTGCTGCACGTGGGCTGGTTGTTGGAAAGTTTCTGCATTCTTTTAGAGAGTTTCTGCATGTTTTTGCTTGGTGCGGTATGTATGTGTAGGCTCTGTGCAGGCGAGGGGGTCAGTCAGTTTCAGCAGAGCGCAGCAGCAAGGGCTCTTGCGTCACCTGATCAGGGGGGCGTGCTTGTGGAGATGGCTTGGGGTGCGCCGCTGGCAGGTGAGAGCGCTCAAGTGATTGGGGTGTTTGAGCGAAACATATCAGCGCTCATCATCGCACTGATTAGTGTTAGTATCTCACCTGCGTGTTTGTCGACGAAGCATCAGTAGCGCCAACATGGGCCTTGCGGCAAATATATCTGCCACACTGGAAACATGCTGCCATTGATACCTTCCCTTTGCCGCAGACGACAATGCTGCCGCCATCATTGCCGTTGCTGCTGCAGGCACCCTGACCGAGCTCTACTCACTACTACCAGACGGCAGCATGACGGTTACAGCAGAGACACGCATTGGCAGCAAGCAGGCGAAGGCGGTGACTGTTTATAAGCGGGCAGCAGGCAGCAGGGAAGCAATGCTGGCCGACAGCAGGCGGCGCAACGGCAGCGTAGGGGACGTGCTGCGAAAGCAGCAGGACCAGGGGCTGAGCGTGTAACAGACCATTTGTACACACTCCGTGAGGACTCGGAGGATGTGTAAATTCGTTCTTATACACATATGAGAGGCTGTTGAAGTGTGACGCATATGCATGCTTTGCTAGCACTTTGTGCGCTGTCCTGGCTGCTCAATTGGGGAGCCAGCTGGCGGGGGCAGACTCAAATGCCACAAATGTCAGCTGGGCTGGTTGCAAGCACACCGAGGGAGAGGAGATGTAAGCAGCAGGGAAGCAATGCTGGCTGACAGCAGGCGGCGCAACGGCAGCGTAGGTGACGTGCTGCGCAGGCAACAGGACCAGGGGCTGAGCGTATGACAGACCGTCTGTTTTGTCTGCGGGGCTAATGGAAGTGTGACGCAGATGCATGTTCCGCTAGCACTTTGTGCGGTCTTGATTGCTTTTTGGGCAGCCAGGGGCAGGCTCATATGCCAAGGGTGCATCCTTATTTCAGGAGCTGGGCTGGTATCAGCGCACCAAGCGAGACAAAGGCGGCAGCAGGGAGGCGATGCTGGCTGACAGCAGGCGTCGCAACGGCAGCGTGGGTGACGTGCTGCGGAAGCAGCGGGACCAGGGGCTGAGCGTGTAACCCGAGTGTTTGAGAGGCTGATATTGCTGTGGATTGGTCGCAAGTTGGTGATGACGATGAGTGTGTTGCGCAAGCACTGCTTGCTGAGCAGGACAAGGGCTGGGCGTTTGCACTGCACACATGGTCACGTGACCATGTCACATGGTTAGTAACTGGATGGACTGGATGGGGCGCTGCTTTTCAAGGATTGTGGCGGTGGCAACAGCTAGTCACTGTAGAGACATGTCAGCAGCCAGATCATAGGCAGGAAGTTACATGCAGTCCTGACACAACCCATGTGAACATGGTGTGTACCACTGGTTGTGCACAACAGGAAGAATACACGGCCTGGGACCATCCGTTTGTAGAGAGGAGAACCTTACAACACAAGACAGCAAGGCTCATGACCCACTCCGTGGCTCTTGGAGGGGGAGCACCAGCCTGGTGCTTTGTCAGTGACAAAGTGTGCACAGTGCCCTACCATGCAATACATGCCAGCCTGAGGACTCAAACCTGTCGCAGGCATCAGCCAAGCAGGCTGCCACCAGCCACAAAGTCCACCAAACCAACACCAGCCGCAACACGCTTTCGTGTCCTGACAGACAAGGAAACCTCACCCTGAAACCACGAACCTATGCTACAACTATGATACATCCCTAGGATACAACCGTGGCCGTGATACTGGCTACTCTGACGACCCAAGCACCGCTGTAAAGCCCATGCCCAAATGCAACCCAACTCATTCATTGTACCATACAAAACAAGTACAGCTACTGCACATGACAAACCTTGGTTGTGAACATAGGTGCCCTCACATGCAAGGTAGCTTTGACTGCTCTGCCATGCTGTCTTGCAAGGACAACCTCCACAGCAACTAAACCCCTATACCTGCTGCTCGCCAGCGCCACTGCTGCTGCTGCTGCCTGCAGGCCCCTCCTCCTTCTTATCTGCTGCCCAGCCGCGCGCCCGCTCCCGGCCCTGCTGCACATTCTCCACGATATTCTGTGCCCGGTTCAACCCTGATTGCACGAACAGCCAGATCACTCCGTATAGCATGTAGCATGCTGTCACAAGCCCCACCAGCAGCATCATCACTGCAATCACAGCTCCAAATGCAATGCAGCACTCGCCGCCCCCAGCTGCAAGGGCCTCCCCCATTAGCGGTGCCCCGCTGCCATTGCACTGGCAGCAAGCACAGCAAGCAGCAGACGTAGCGCGGCGGGGAAAACTGTTGGTGGCCATTGCAGCTAGAGCGAGACATTATCAGCAAGGGACAGCAGCATCAAATTATAGTCGGCAGCTTCTAACAAGTTTCATACAAGGAGGTGAGGCGCAACAGCAGAGTCCAAGGCTGCGCATGTGGCACATGCAAAAGCACTTTGCGTGTTGTATTTCCATCTGCATTTTCATTCGGATGTGAATATCTTAGTCTTAGGAAAGGATCAAGAGGGCGAAGCATGTTTGGCCTTCTTTGCTCTTTCACATATGCCTTTTTGCATGCAATGCAACACAGCACTGCCTCACCTCGAGGCACCACATGCAGGGGCACCAGATTGTGTCCGGCAGGAAGATCGCTGCACGCGCTGCAGCAGCAGACAGCAGCAGCAGCACACAGCAGCAATGCAGACCATGGCGCTGAGAGCATGGCACATCAGAGGCACACCAATGGACACGCAGCAGCAGCAGCAGCAGCAGCAGGAACCACCCATAGCACCTTGCAGCAGAGCTGGTGTGACTATACAGCGTCGAGCATGCAATGGAATGAAATGGAATGAAAGCTCGCATGCATAGCCGGCCTGGCTGTATGGCCGCCGCATGCTGCCCATGTGCTGCGTGCTTTTTTTCAATTCGCTTTTTTCAATTATACGTGTGCCGTTCCTCACCTCCACAGTACGCCGCACACAGCAGCAGCAGGCTCAGGCACAAGCCCACAATGCCCAGCATTATCAGCCCGTTGAGCAGGTGTATGACTGGGTAGGGGGCATCTATGTTCCAGCTACTGCCGCTGCCGCCTCCACCAGGGCTAGGGCTGGGACTAGGGCTGGGGTCGCTGCTGCTGCTGCTGCTGCTGCCTTTTCCAAACATGTCGTTTGTCACGGGTATGTAGCCTAGCACTGCGATGCTTGCTGCCATTACCAGCACAAACATAATTGCAAGAGTGACCTGCACATCATTAGAAGCAACCAAGAGAGTGAGAAAGGATGCATTACAGAGCAGCACACGTGACCTTGGTGTGATGTTTGTGGCAAAATAGCATGGTATGCCTGCAAGCTGACAGCTAGACACTGCTCAAGAGTGCAGTGTCAGCCTCTTCATGAGTGCAGTGCCAAGCACAACACAGCACACCCCAGCAGCTACTTAGCTAGTAGCCTTGAGGTGGTGGTGCTGCTGCTGCTGCTGCAAGCAGCACACTGTTTGCGGTCACCTGGTGTCCGAGGATGGAAGCCCACCATAGCCGCTGGTAGCGGTACCTGCAGGCGGATGCACATGCAGGCGATGCGGCTGCATGAGCCAAGGCAAGAGCTGGTGAAAGAGCTGCCATATATCATTTATGATATATGTGCAGCACCACACGCATGAGAAGGAAGAAAGGGGCGCACGGGGATGGTTTCGGTGGCCACAACAGCAGGTGCAGGATTGCTAGCCTCTGGAGGCTCCATGCTAGTTACAAACTCCTCCTTGCAGGAAAGTGCTTCCTGCAAGCAGCAGCACCTGCCCCGACCAGCCTGTTGAAAGCTTCCTGCCTGTGCTGCTGCCTGCATGCACTGCTCCTGCGGGCATCTACTCCTGCGAGTTACGGACGCTTCATGCAAGCACAAGGTGCCTGCAGACCTATCATCCCGCTTGCACTGCTGCTCCTGCACGCTGCTGAAAGCTAGCCAGCAACAATTGCGCACAGCAGATGCCGATGTAACTGCCATGCTGCTGCAACCTGGCTGTTTTTTAAATGCTGCCAGCTGCATAGGTCTGGCCATGCCAAGCCCTCTTTAAATAGCAGTGCTCTAATCGACTAAGCACCAAGCAACCGACCTGTACTTGCAGACTTCACACTGGTAGGATGCATCCGCCCTGTGGTTGGTTTTCCGCCACTGCTGCAGGCACTGCCTGTGCACGTACTTGCTGCTGCCACTGCACATGCATGGGCATATGAGCGGGTTGCTGCGGTCCTGGCTCTCAGCTGTCTCCTGCTCAAAGCAAATCCTGCAAGCACACCAGGCATGACAGTCGTATATATTTGGATGTCGAGGATGCCAGATTGCTTGCAGGCCAACAACAGTGATTAACACAACCCTCAGTAGCAGCGTAGTAGTGCAGGCAAGCAACAGTATGAACAGCATGGGATAGCGTGCACACCCTGGCATGCAAGCTGTCTACGCCTCGACTTGCCTGCATGTGCCGATAACTTTGTCCTTGTCTGGAACTGAGCTGCAAGACAGTGACCTGTGGGAGCAGCTGGATGCCTGACCAGCAGGTGCAATGTCTACTGCCACCTCTGTTGCTGCAGTCCGCTGAAAGCCAGGCTGCAGTAGGGGTGCTGATTCCTCGTCCCGCTGCCGAGCATCGTCTACCGATGCTTGATCGCCTGTTGCTGCTGCTACCTTGGTGTTGCCTTTGCTGCCCGTCATGCCTGCTACGAGCGATTTCAGACGAGGGCAATTTTCAAAAGGTGAGGGTAGGTGAAACTACAGACGCATCGTTGCGCTTGGATGTCCCACAGCTCCCCAGGTCCGTTCAGAGAAGGTCAGTAGCAGCTCACTAGGGTAACCAGGCAGGCAGGTGAGGCAGGTGCATGAGCATGCAATGTGTCGCATCAGTCCGTGCATGCGATAGTACCGCCAAAAGGTTTGATGGCGAACAGTCTTCCTTTGCTTAGACTGTCCTTTTAACAAGGACAGGTCACATCTCCTCCACTTGAAAGCTGACAGTCAAGTCCTGCCTAACATTCCTGAAGGTGACTTGCCTCCCAGGCAAAAGCAGTGAATACCAGGCACAGCTTGAAAGCACTGCATCAGAGTATACCCTAGACACAGCTGGAAACACAGGTGAAGCGGCCGCTTGCCGCGGCTTTGCCAGCTACAGTAGAATATAACCGAACGCCAGCAACTCTAAGCCTCAGGGGCCAGAGCTAGCAGCTGTCATCACAGCTGTCTGACATCGAAGTCAGATGACGGAGCTGCCATTTCCAAGCAGCCAGCATCAGTAGTCAAGGTCCACATGGCACCGGCAGCTGCATTCATGAGGTTACTGTCGTGTAAAGCGGCTTGTCATTGCGCACAGTAGGCATGGATCCTGCACACATCCACACGCGGAGCATCAAGAGACTTCGGGCGGGCCCGGGGGTCTCCTGGTCCAGCATTGCTTGAAGGTGCGTGATGTACGTATACGTTGTGTTACATCCTTAGCAGTCATACCATCAGCCCAGACCATTACCTACAAAGCACAACAGCTGAACTTTTAAACCCCCAGACAAAGCCCTATTAGTAGCTTGGTAAGCGCTGTACACCGTCTTCTGCAAGGCTAGCGCTCGAAATCTCACAATCTGGGTGCTGTAGCGCAACAGTGTTGTTTGGATCACAAGCAGCAAGGCTGCTGAGCCATGCTGGCAGGTATGCATGCAGCTGGTGGGAGAGGATCACATAGCCAGCAAAAGAGCTGGCACCCTGCTGCAGCTTCATGGTCTACCTTCAGCTAAATTACTGCACCATAGGATCAAGCACAGTCACAGCTGCTACACACCAAGAACCAGAAAGC
Organism: Scenedesmus sp. ARA3; assembly: GCA_004335835.1. Lineage (NCBI taxonomy): Eukaryota > Viridiplantae > Chlorophyta > Chlorophyceae > Sphaeropleales > Scenedesmaceae > Scenedesmus > Scenedesmus sp. ARA3. The sequence continues at coordinate 92,361 of RWJK01001659.1, read as the reverse complement.
ACCGCACAACACTGCTCACCGCAATCTTGCCGCTGGCTTTAGTACGACAACGGCACACGTGCATAGCTACCAGTTCATATCACACCATACCCTTCACGTACACAGCTGATCTCACCATCTCAATGCGCTGATTCCTAGCAGTTCTCCTGTCCTCCAAGACCCCAGTGTTGTCAGTCACTCCTGCACTGCAAGAGTCTGCTACCACCTACTTCTGCAGACTCAGCATCCACCTGTTCACCTTTCCTGTCTGCGCACCTTCACATCCCCTACACCAACTCAACTCCTAGGCCTGCTGCTTCCTGCAAGCGCAGCTCCAGTCAGTACCCGCACTGCTGCTGCTGCTCAGCGCTACCTGCCATGGCCCGCTGCTGCTTGTTGCTGGCCAGCGTCCTGTTGTAATAAATCGTCAGCAGCTTGAGCTGCGAGGTGGACAGGCTTGACAGGTAGGGAGTCAGCCTGCAGCGCACAGCAGCGGAAGCGCAACAGGTTTGACAGCTCTGCATCTGCTGCGACGCCACCTGCTGCATACATGAGGCATTAAGCCGGCATTGCTAATATACCGGGGCCTGCGCAATTGCCGTCAATGTTGGCTGGGCGCTGCTGCGATGCTGCCAGTTTGCAGCTCACCCTTCGCCTGCTGCAATCCACAGGTCCACCATGGCGAACACAACCGCCTTGCGCACGTCAGGCCGTGCGTGGTTGAAGGCCGCAAACAGCCCAGGCAGCAGCTGCGTCGGCGCAACCGACATCAGCTCCTGGGACTGCATCTGCCGGCACACCAACTGCAGCCAGCAGCAACAGCAGCAGCAGAGCAGCAAAGGTGCCTCCTTGTTAGCGGCAGCTCACATGGACTGCGACTTGATTGTGGCTGTAGGCATGGGGTGGTCAAGGCTCGCAGCAGTCATCTTTCACACATATAACTTTCACAGAAAAACCCTGCAACCATGCAGTACCCAGCACACATCACACAACAGCCACTGCCCGGCAACGCTGCATATGCAGGCAACACGCGCCCCCCGCACCTGCAAGCAGCGGATGGTGGCGCACAGCACCTCTCCGTCCACCGCTGTGCCGCTGGCCACTGCCTCATCGCTGGGCAGCTTGTGTGCCAGGATGTCAGTGCAGCGCAGCGGCGGCATCACCACCATCAGCACCTCCAGCGCCTGCTGTGCAGCCATCAGCACCTGCAAGGGCAGTGTGCGATGTCCACAAAATTGGGGATAGCAGAGCGGGCTGACCATGTAACAGTTGCTTGCATGGAGGAGACTGAACCCATATTCCTTGAATATTTGAATGCGTGATGGCGGGGCCACCACCTGGGCAAGCCTGACACAACAGCCAGCATCTACAGCAGCTACTGAATTATTTATTCAATGTCTACTCGCAGCTCACCTCCCTGCTCTCATCCGCGCAGCCCTGCAGCAGCGGCTGCAGCACCACGTCCAGCACCGGCTCAAACAGCTCGGCCTGGTGCCGCGCCAGGCTCAGCACCAGCAGGAACGCCAGCTCGCGGATGGATTCGCTGCTGTGCTGCGCCGCTGACAGGCCCGCCAGCAGCACCTGAGAGAGTGAGGAGGAAGGGCAGCAGCGTGCAAAGTGGCACAAGCGGTGAGGGTGCGACTAGCAATACACGGCACGCGCTATGCAACGCTGTAAGCCAGCCGAAGTGGCTGCATATGAGCGCTGCAAAGACCGCCCCCGCGGCACACGTACAGCCACTCAATCGAATCCAGCCCAGAAACTCTTACTCACCTTTGAGAAGTTGTCCACCCAGGCCTGCTTGCACATGGTGCCCGCACACGCAGCCAACTCAGCCAGCACGTCCTCGCCAGGCCTGCTCTGCAGCCGGTGCACCAGCACCGTCAGGTGCCGCGCCTGGCTGCCTGCATCGCCAGATGCCGCAGCCGCCGCAGCCGCTGCAGCCGCCGCACCAATTGCAGGGTCCCTTCCTGGGCTCACAGGCGTAGAGCCTGCCAAGCCAGCCGCCCCTCCCCACACGCCAGCGCCGCCGCCATTGGACGACGCCAATCCTCCGGCACTCACTCCTCCCCTCAAGCTGCTGCTCGCGCTGCCTATGCTGCTCGCAGCCTCGGCGCCGACAGTGACCACGGAGTGCCCCGCTGCGCCTGCCGCATCGACTGCCGCCTGTTGCGCAAAGGCTGCTGCTGGCAGCGGCCGCCCCAGCACATCATGCAGCGCTGCTCCAGCAGGGCCCCCAGGGCTGCTGGCCACACTGTGAATCTCACCAGGCTGATGCTGGTACATGTTTGCTGCCGGCTGCTGCTGCTGCTGCTGGATGTGGCTGCTGTGCGGGGCCGCTGCTGCTGGTGCGGCGGCTGCCGACTGCCTGTGCGAAGCACGCACATGGTGTTGAGACACGCCCAGCTCTGCCACCCCTGCTGTGATGCCATGCAGTGCTGCAGAGTCGGCGCCAGCGCCTGCACCGCCCACAGAAGCTGTAGTGGAAAGGTCCATCGAGCTGCTGGTGCTTCCCACGCCGCCAGCAGTGCCCCAGTGACCCCTGTGCGCCCAGGTGGCGACGTGCTCAGCATTGCTGGCGGCTGTCAGCGCTGCGTGCTCGTCAGCTTCCTCTGCTGCTGCCGCCTCGGCTGCTGCCGCTGCCTCCACTACTGCCAGGCTGCGCTGCACTGCGAGAACCTCCTGAGATGAAGATTGCGCCAGGCACGCAGCCACCTGCGATGCAGCAGCAAGGAAGTATTCATGTCAGCAAGCAAAGTAGAGCAACACATCTAGCTTTTGAACAAAGCAGACCTACTGTATGTAGCACAAGCATGGCTGCATATGTACTGTGTCAAGCTGTCCATCCATATGTGCAGGTGGGCCTGGTTCCTATCACTTGCAGCTGCTGATGTACGACGCCAATGCTACGGCACCCTTGACTCACCGAGTGCGGGTCTATGCTGTACATCGTGCACAGCGCGCGGCCTGCCATCTGCCTGATGTTGGGGTTCTTGTCCAGCAGCAGCGGTATGTTACGGCTGATCCACTGCCTGCAAGGGTCCGAGCAGGCAGGAAGCAACCACAGAATTGCTCAGTTTCAACGGTCCAACCACATCAGCACTGCCATAACATAGCAAGGACAACAAGAGCCATACCACATGCTCCTGGCCACTGTCAAGCACTCTGAAACTCCTCTGGCGTCGCAGCCCATCCTTCGTCTAAAGAGTCATCGGATAATTACCGTACCCACTGTATGAGCAGCAGCTGCGCTCACCTCATGTGGTGGCTGTTGCTGCTGGGCACGCCTGCCACCTTGCCAGGGCCGAGGAACAGCACACAGAACTCCATCACGCTCACGCGCGCCGCAGGCTGCTTCATTGCCTCCAGGCTGCGGTTCAGGGCCAGCAGCAGGCTGTCCGGGCCCAGCCGCAGCGCGCACGCTGCAAGGGCAACATGACAAAGTAAGCAAAGGTTATTTGCAGACAGTGATGCAGGCGCTGGCAGAGTTTGTTGTTGTGCGCACGCAGTCCAATCTGATACGTGGATTGTGGCACGCTTTATGACACCAGCAGGCGAGATGCAGCAGGCGGCTCACTCACCCTGCAGCGCGCCCTCCGCTGCCGAGCGCACCGCCTGCTTTGGCGCGCAGAGCTTCAGGAACAGCAGCGGCATCAGCTTCTCCAGGGAAGGCTCCATCACGTGTGCCGCTGTGTTGAGGCACACAGTCAGCGTGGCCAGTGCTGCCAGGGACACCTGCATGTTTGATTTGGAGGCACAGGGCAGCGATTTGATTGGATGAGCCAAAAGCGCGCATGAGAAAAGTCACCACTTGACAACGCAACTGTGCACGCATTGCCACCATCAGTCAATCAAACCGCACATGTGCTGCAACAGCGAACTCCTAGCTGACTTCAATACCGAGCACAGCATCAGCACTGCTCACCTTGAAGTGTGGGTCGTCCACTGCTGCCAGCAGCCTTGGCAGCACCTTCTCCACCTCATGGTAGGACTCAGCAGGGGCGTCAGCATGAGCCTGGCAAGCAGCAGCAGGCAGAGCACAGACGCGTGGCAATACAGCAGACGTGTGGGGGATTGGGCAGTTGCACGGGGGGTGCTGAGGTGTTACCGGCAATATCCAGGGACCAGGAGCACTGCTGGCCGCATGCGTGATTCTACAGCCTGGCAATCACATGTATTTCATCAACATGCAGCAGCAGCTGCTGGCCTCACCTGTCTTTGCAGCACCTCTGCTAGTGCCTCAAGCTTCTCCACCCGGTCCTTCCAGTCCTTAGGGTTTGACTGCACGCCGGCAATGGCGCGCGCCAGCGTTGCAGGCCGCTGCTGTGCCCCGCCCACAGCCAGGGAGGCTGCCATGCTCAGCACACTGGCGCTGCTCGCCTGTGCTGCTAGCTGCTGCTGGTACTGCTGCTGCTGCTGCTGGTCCCGCAGGGCATTGAGCAGCTGCAGGTCGTCAGATGCAGAGGCTGCGCGAGACAGGCTGCCGCCGCCCGATGTTTGCTGGTAGCCATGGCCCTGCTGCTTTGGCTGCTGGAAGAGCCTGTGAAAATGCAGCAGCATACAGAGGCGCAAGCCTTATGAGCAAGTAACGAGAAGGCTACAACTCGACATGCATGCTGGTCAGATGAACACGCCTCTTCACAAGCAGATGCGTGTGATGCTGCGCACACATGCAAGAAGTTGAGTATTATGTGCCACTACCGCACCTGGTGGCAACACCAGAGCTGTGCCCGATGCCCCGCCCATCACCAGCAGCACTGTTTGCGACGCTGTTGGCGACAGATGCCTCGGACTGGGCACAGCTCTCAGGAGAGTTGGGCAGCGAAGGCTGCTGCTGCCTGCTGGCACCATAGCCACCCGCTGCAGCTCCACCATGCGCTTTTGCACCAGGTGGTGACTCTGGCTGGTACAGCACCCGCTGTGGCATGACGCTTGTGCGGCGCCGGCCGCCAGCAGCAGCTGCTGCCGCTGCTGCAGGGCCAGCTACCGCAGCAGCTGGCTCATAGGCTACTGCACCTCCCTCTGGCACCTCCCTAGGGCCAGGCACACGCATCGGCATGCCTGCAACAGACTTCCGGCCTGGCCTGGCCGCTGCTGCTGCTGCCACCGCTGCATTGCTAGCTGCTGCTGCGGCACTCGCCGGCAGCGATGAGCGCTGATATGTGCCTGTGCTGCGGTTTGACAGAGGCGGCTTGGCAGCAGGTGGCCCCATGCTGTCTGCGTCTGCTGCACCGCCGCGGCTAGACACTGCTGTGCGTTTCCATGGCTTGCTGCTGGTGGGCCGTGCTGGCGGCGCCATGACAGGTGCTATAGCTGCGGACAACAGAGAACAGGCATGCAGTGGCGAGCACAACAGCCAAAGGTTGATTCACACTCAGTTTGTATGTTGCAGAACACCATGAACTGTGATGCACAGGGAACTGTGTCGCAAACACCGGCAGCCCTGTGTGGTGCTGTCACCTGAGCTGCACCTGCATGAAATGCACATGTTTTTAACGCCGCTCCTCCGTACCTGCCACCAAGTTCTTGCCAGCAGCATATTGTGCCACAGCAGCGGTGAGCTTCTGCTGCAGGCCGCTGTCCATCCGCCGCAGCAGCGCATTCGCGCGCTCTGGCATGTTTGCTGCGTAAGCTGCGAACGCTGCGCGGCCTGCTGTGCGTGTCTCGCCCATGGCATCTTGCACGGCTGCTGTCAGTGCTGCCTCCAAACAGTCGATGTGGCGCTGGTACTCCAGTGGCTCCCACTCCTCAACAATCTGGAGCAGCAGGTGACAGGAGTGGTGTGAGGTGTTACAGCAGATGCAGCATGCAAAGTGTGCCAGAAGTGGTTGCTCTGCGGCGGCTGCCCAAGCAACATGCGCATGTGTGCGAGGATGTGCTGTTCAGACACCTGCAGCGCATGGGCGTACCAACGGCCATCCCTAATTATTACATTGCTGCGCAACTTGAACAGCTGCGTTGACAGCACGATTGTGTTCTGTGGTGCTTCTGCTGGTCCTCACCTGCAGCAGCAGCTTGCTGCAGTGCCCCCGCAGCTTCGCGTTCTTATCACCAGTCATGATGTCACACACGCAGGGCACCAGCCTAGGTGCATGGCAGTGGCGCAGGATGCCTTTTGCGGCGGCCTCAGCCGCCTCTGAGACAACCTGCAACAGGGCACACGCAGAGACATGTTCAAAAAAGGCAGCGGCGAACAAACCAGCGCAACCTGCACAGATGAACGCTCTACGATTATGCACAGGGACACAGTTGCGCCAATTGCTGCTGCAAAGTCTGGAACTGCTCGCCTTCTGGCTGATCTGCCCCTTGCAACCCAGCCAGCCGCGCGCACACCTGCACTGTGATGACCATCGCCTTGTACAGCGCGCCCATGCAAGCCACCGCATAAGACTCAAAGCTGAAGCCCAGCGCTGCTGCCAGCACCTCGTACATGTGTGCAGCTTGCCGTGCAACAGCAGACCTGCAGCACAGCAGACATGGAGACAAATTAGTGCAGTGCGCGCTGCAGACAGCTGCGCACCAGCAGCGCGCATGTGCACCAGTTCTAGAAAGCGCTGCAGCCGTCCGCTACTGCGCACAAGGTTTAATTGCTGTTGCGGCTGAGTGAACGGAGCATTGGCAGCGGCTGACCGTCTGGAATGCAGCACTGCGCTTCACCACATCACACAATGACCTACTGACCTCCTGTCCACTGCCTGCTCAAGCAGCGGGTCCCTCAGGGGCCGCAGCATCTCCAGGAAGGTGTCCTCATAGCTGCCCACAGCGCCGCCCTTGACCAGCGCCTCCAGCCGCACCAGCGCGGCAACACTGCAGGCACATGCACAGGGTCGTCACTGGCAGCCTCAAGCAGAAGGGTAACGCTTGTCGTCACAACCAGCAAAGTTGACTCGCTGGCTTAGCTAGCCACCTGTGCTGCTCAGCATATCGTCTGCCTGGCTATGTGCACAGCGCTTGCACTTGGCCTGCTGCAGCTGATGTTGTTCAATGCAACTTTAGTGACCCTACAGCAGCTGATGATCATACATGCACTTGCATCATTGCTCTGCGCTGCTGCTCTTCTACAGCAGCAGGCGGCTGTCACAGGTGCAGGGCTGTACTCACCGCTTCTCCCAATCCACCAGCGCTGCGCCTCTGCTGAGCGTGGAAGTGATCCGCTCCAGTTCAACACGCAGCTCGCGCTCGCAGCCAACAAACAGCGGCTGCACAAAAGGGAGCCCGCCATCGCTGGTGATGCCGCCACCGTCCTGCGTGCAACACAAGAACCAGACCGCAACCGGCAACACCAGTCAAGCTGATGGTGAGGTGCGTGCAGCCAACCAGGGAAGATATACCACAGCAAGCACGCGCTGTAAGCAAGCACAAGCACTGCAAGCAGTTGGTTGCTAGGACGCATATGCCCAGTCTATGCAGCTGTGCCAGTCAATGTTCCCAAGCCACATGCCCGCTGCGAGAGACGTCTATTTGGCAGCAGGATGCCTCGCACCTTGTAGCCGCCACGCTTGGCTTTCCCTGCTGCTGCAGGGCCCCAGCTCTTGCTGCTCCCGCCATCCAGCATGCTTCTGCTGCTGTTCTCCGCAGCCACCGCATGCTGCACCTGCTGCTGCCGTGCAGGGGCACGCTGCGGTGATGCATCGCTGCGAACAGACTGCACATCTGCCTGGTCTCCATAGCCGCCGTCATCGCACACTGCCCCTCCGCTAGTGGCCGTGTCGTGCTCTTCTCCTCCGTAAGCGCCACCGGCCTGCCTGTGGCCGCCAACACTGTTCTGCTGCTGCCGGCCGCTGTGTGGGGGGCTCTGGTCATTGTACTGCCCGCCCATTGAGCCTGATGGCACAGGGCCAGGTGCCACATCAGCACCCAGCTGTGCCAGGCGGGTGTAGATGGAGTTGAGGTGCGCGGGGCGCAGGTTGTGGCTGCTGATGATGTCCACCAGCTGCTCGCCGCACACCTTGTAGACCTCCTCCAGGCACTCGATTGCGGCATCGCGCACAGCACTGCAAATGTGTGCAAGGTGCGCAGGAGAGCACAATGCCAAGTTACCAACAAGGATGGCAGGCACAGCAGCAGTGTGGCTGTAAGGCAAGTGTTAGTCACGTATGCAACCAGTTGAGGCTTGGAGTAGCGTCAAGGCGGGCCGACAGCACAGCACAATGGAGTGAGCACATGCTCAAAGCCAGTGCTCACCTCTCAGGGTCTCCCACCAGCTGGATCACTTTGTTCAGCACCCAAGTGGACTCATCACGTGGTGGCGCCAGCACTGCCTCGCCAGTGCAGCTGATTGCCTCCGCCACAAACTGCAGCAGCCCGTGGCGCACTTTCCAGTGCTTGTGGTTCCAGAAGCGGCTGAGCTTGTCCATCATGGCATCAGGCCGCAGCACCTGTGCACTCAATGCAGGCAGCAAAGCAGTGTGACGAGCCATGGCACTGCCCATTGCGTGCAGATGCTGCTTTGCACTGTGCAACTTGAGCTGAGGCACGCTGCTTGCAGCATGAGATGATAGCATCTAGCCTATTGATCCTGTCACTCAGCAGGACAGTACATGCATGCAGAGCTGCAGCTCCCACTGTTGTGCTGCAACCCACCTGCAGCAGCTCCAGCAGCATGTTGCATGCTGCCTGGCGCACTTCCTGGCGGTTGTCGCTCAGCCGCTCCACCTGCAGAACGGCGAACAAAAGCAGTTAGCAGCAAGGCCAGGCTGCAAACATAGACGCTGGTATGACTCAAGTCACATCTGCAAGGGCTGCAGGAACAAGGTCCCATCAAGGTAGTCAACAGAGTTAAGGAGGGGTATGGCCTGCACCGGTCAAGAGCGCTGCTATGCTCAGCAGCACCAATGACGGAGCATGTCAGCATTGTGCTGCCTCAGCTGCTGCTGCTCAACCGCAGAGATGCGTTGTTACCCACCACATGAGGCAGAAGTGCATTGACGTAGGGCCTGATGACATCCCGGTTTGCCCCTGCTATGCTCTCCCAGCAATTCAACAGCTTCAAGGCCACCTGAACATCAGAGAAGGGCACTTTGCTGAGCGTTGCCCCACGGCTGCGCCCAAGCCCCCAAAAAAGTACAAATGATGCGCAGACTGATGATGTATCCATGCTGCTGTTACAATCCATTGGAAGCAGCATAGCAGTTGCTTCTCTTGATTTACTGCTGTTGGCGCAGGTGCTGCTGCTTGGGGTCTGCCTAAAAGAATGGCTTGCTTTGCAAGTGGTCACTGTTGCTGCACGTGCAATGGCAGGGAGGGCCTCACCTTGAAGTTGTTGTCTGCTAGCAGCTGGCCAGACATGTCCAGCAGTGCGCTGACTTGGTCCTTGCCGACCGCATTGGCAAGCACATATGCCTAAAGGCAGCGGTTGCACGGCAGCAGCAAAGAGAGCAGCAAGAAACTGAGCAGTAGTGCCAGAGCAGTGTAGTCCATACAGTACTGGGTTCGTGACGCCACTGGTATGCAAACAGCAAACACCAGACAGGAACAGGAGGGATGTGGCAGGGCAGGACAGCGCACCCCAACGCGGTCCAGAGCCAGCAGCTTCTGCTTTGTCTGCCCCTCCAGCTGGTTCAGCAGGTCGTTCCACTCCATAGCCATCTTAATTTTTCTCTGCTCTAATGTTTAAAATGTAGTGGCTGCCACGGTGTTGGCAGCAGGCAAGCGACCCCACAACAACACCGTCTGTGTCTCTGTATCTCAGCCTGCCCACTCGGGGCCCGGCCGGTCTGCTTGCTGTTGCATCAAACGCAACACGTTTAGTTGTTTCACTGGGTTAGCTGCCGCCCTGCCGTTGCTACGCCCTGACCCTTGAGGGTGTTGGTCGACAGCTGCTGCCTTTAGTGAAAGAAAGCCGAGCAAACAATGACACACAGCTTGCTGAACAAGATTTACAGCTGGGTGAGAGGAGGCAGCCAAGCAAGTTTGAAAGGCACAACCCCACAGTGACTGACAAGTAAGAGCTTTCAACGATCGAACGACTCACGTTGCAGTAAAAGCGCGTGTTTGTTGCTTTAACATTGCTATGCCGATGCTGCGGTGCTTCACGCACTGAATTTAGCCTGATCGCTCGCTCTGCGAGCTTCCAATACCACATACGAGCTGCTGTCTCAACACCAGAATGTTGTTATGGATATAGATCATCTTTGAACACCAAAAAAATGCAGGCTGGAGCTGTAGCACCGGCAGCACCTGCTGCTGTTGCTGCAGCACCAGGGAAGAATGATGAGTTGGTGCCCAACCTGAACAACTACGTTCGTGGCAAGCTGTCCAGGGCTGAGGTGCTCACATTTGCAGACTGTGCAAGGGCTTTGGGTGAGCTGATCGGCACAGCAGCGGCTGGATCGTCAGTTGTGAAACCAGCAACCTGCAACTGCCACAGCTATGCAGCAGCTTAGGTGGTGTGCAGCACCTGTAACTAATGCAGCACCAGTTGCAATTGGTTGGAAAACTGTAGCAGTATCCCATACGTCAGCATCAGCTTGGGTAGCTGCATGTCAGACGTGCTTGCAGCCTGCAAGCAAAGACAAATCATTCACAGCAATACACAGTCAGCTACGCCTTGGTGCTGCTGTTTGCTCAGCGTGTGTGCTTGCAGTAACTGCCTCGTTGCATCACACGAGTGTGTACATACACACATGTGGCAGCAAGCTAGGTATCAATGACCTGCAGCAGTGCTCCGGTTGTTGCGCACCAGCTCATATCAGCATCGCTCTATTTCAGCACTGCTCTGCCCGCCTGCACAAATCAAGACACGAGAATCCCCGCATCATGTCTTGCTGCGCCTATCTTGTGTGCAGCTACTGCCCTTAATGCAGCAGATGGCAGCGGCAGGGAGGTTATCAGCAAGATCATGGTGCGGCTGACCCTCTTTGGAGGGCTGCCGCCATCCATCTTGCCCCTGCTGGTGTCAGTGCGGCTCAAGGTGAAGACTTACCCTTTAACGGCAGCAGTAAACCCAGCACTGATGGAAGTAGAGCGTTGGACTGTTGCTGCAGCAGTGCAGCCCAGGAGCAATAGCTGGAAAGCCCCATTGCAGCAGCTGCCAGATGTACAGCAGCTAAAACAGAGTTGACATGGACCGGGTGCAGGTGGAGAGCAGCTGAGCGAGCAAATGAGTAGCAGAGAGCCCGCCTGAACACACAAGGTCACCGCAGATTTAAATTGTTGCGCAACGCTCACACAGTTGCACTGCTGCTGTTCCCGCGGCTGCAGGTTGACCTGCCCAAGACCGCAGACCGCAAGCTGCTGCGTGTGGTGAACTACCTGGTGCAGTTGGCAGCAGGCGAGGGCTCTGCTGGCACAGTGGTGCCCTTCAGCACACTCAGCGGTGAGCAGAAACACAGCTGCAGGTGTTGCTGATGTGTTTTGACAGCGTGCCTGCAGTGGTGGTGTGGCACTTGATGACTTATGGTGTGGAGTGTCGTTTGACAGAACAGCATGTTGTGCGTCCACTGCACAAAGCTGTGAGTGCGGGCAGTGCAATGCCTAAGTGGCAGTGCAGGAAGACTATCTCACCTATTGCGTATAGCAGGGTACGCGCTGCCCTCATACAGCAACAGATGCAGCAGCAGAGCAGCCCTCTTCAACACAAGCACACAGACATGCTGCTTGCTGCCATCCATCTCTCTCACATTCCATCTCTCTGCCTCCACAGGCCAGGTGCTGCCACCTACAGCCACAGACACCTTCGAGTACAGTGCACTGGACACGCTGTGGGCTGATGTCAAGAGCGAGTCAGTCACGCACTACCAGCGCTCTGCAGCATTCCGCACTCTGGCTGCACTGTCACGCAGCAGTCTCAGCAGGTGCGACACACAGCATGCAGCAGCAGCTGCCAGATGCGCAGTGTTCTGCTGAAGGACCGATGTACGGAAATGTGATTGTTGCGCGTGGTTGTGCATGTCAGCAGCCT